>JAPDEO010000087.1:0-111326 GCA_027569155.1 Aspergillus haitiensis | reverse complement strand
CCCCCCCCCCCCCCCCCCCCCCCCCCCCCCCCCCCCCCCCCCCCCCCCCCCCCCCCCCCCCCCCCCCCCCCCCCCCCCCCCCCCCCCCCCCCCCCCCCCCCCCCCCCCCCCCCCCCCCCCCCCCCCGTAAAAAAGGAATTCCTGAAAGGGTGATACAGTCCCCAATAAACAACCCTAGAGCGATCGACAGATCAACTCAAGAGACAAAGTTGGCAGGTGTGTGATAAGTTTTCGCTTAGTCTATGACGAACATGAGCAACCGCCCATCTTCCTACTATAGAGTATAGTAGTTTTAAGCGACTAAAAGTTTCTCAAATGCCGAGGCCGGCTGAGATACTACCCAAGTGATTAGCGTACCGGAAGTATTTGTATTCCCGACATGATGATGGCTTGGTTCAAACTGGGTATTAAATCGGTACCACTGGAAGACAGTTGTATAGAGATTGATTGGAAAATTGGGGCGGAAAATGGAAAATGGAAGACATCGGATGGGTGGAAGTAGATTAGGTAATAGTAAATAATTTACAGAGTTAATCACACACACTTACATAGGTACCCAGTGGCTGTTTAATTACAGATTTTGGGTGATAATAGGCCTGAAGATACTAAATAAAGGGAATTCCAATAAATAACTACCTTGAGTTGGTAATCCTTGTCCATTCCCTCCTCCTGTAGGTCCTGAAGCTGTTGCTACTTGTTAGGTACCGAGTTCTAGTCCGGGTTCTACAGATAATTAACTACTGAGGCGGTGTCTAGCTGCAAATCACCACCACTACCTTAACACTAACGTTAGTGCCAACTTGTCAACAATATTATTATCGTCTCTCAGTTCTAAGCGGGACGATGAGAACCACTTTTCCCTCGCCCCTCGCTGCTTGCTAAAGTACTAGGATCCTCATCAACTTCCTAATTAATCCTCTTGCAGCCCAGCTCCCACTTCCAATGGATCCCACTTACAAGACACGGAAAGAGGCATTCGTGTCAAATCTGGCTGGAGGAAGCATCTCAGAGATTAATGCAGTTACACTCGTCGCCCCAGTCAGTAAGGCCATTCATTGATCAATCCTCTTTCTTTTCATTTCTTTTCTTCTCTTTGCTAGAGGCAGCCAGCTAACAATCACATGCCTACTTCCTACTTCCCTTTTTGATTAGGCCTCTGCTCTCCTCTGGTCGGCGCTACAAGCCTGTCCCTCCTTTACCCCCGTTGGCCATGCCGCCCTGATAATAGATTTCTTTCTTAATGTGCTAGCAATTCTCTTCGCCACTACATTATATTCGTCCTCTCCATGGCTCCTAAACATTTTTTTGGCCTCTCCGGCTTTCGTCCTCCTATTAACCTCCAGACGTCCGCGAGCCCAAAATAGAGCGAAACCCCCACCCAAGTTGGCTCCAACCAATCGTCACGATAATGCATCAGACTCGCTTCCCGTGCATCCATTTCTCACGACTTATCGTGCGGCAATGATGATCATTACATGCATCGCCATATTAGCCGTGGACTTTCGGGTATTTCCCCGGCGCTTTGCAAAAGTTGAGACTTGGGGTACGTCCCTGATGGACCTAGGTGTTGGTTCCTTTGTGTTCTCCGGGGGGTTAGTGTCTGCTCGATCCATTCTTAAAGGTCGAAAGAGTGGAACAGCCTCGACACCAAGTTTTGCACGGAGGCTAGCAGCATCAATGCGCCACTCGATCCCGCTTCTTATTCTCGGTATCATCCGGCTGTATAGTGTTAAAGGCTTGGACTATGCTGAGCACGTCACGGAATATGGTGTCCATTGGAACTTTTTCTTCACATTAGGGTTGCTACCACCGTTTGTGGAATTATTCCATGTTCTCACTTCAATCATTCCACTGCCTGAGATCCTCCCTCTTGTCCTGGCTGTCTTGTATCAGGTGGCTCTCGAGTCCACTGATTTGAAAAGTTACATCCTAATCTCCCCCCGCGGACCGGACCTGCTCTCCAAAAATCGGGAGGGTGTCTTCTCTTTCCTGGGATATTTTGCTATCTTCCTCGCGGGCCGTGCGACTGGTATTCGGGTTATGCCGCAGCAGGCCAGGAAACGGGCACTCCTCAGTCTTGGGGTACCAGCTGTCGTTTGGGCGCTCCTTTTCCTATTAAACTCTACCCCTGCCATGGGCTTTGGGGCGAATATTCCAGTCTCACGCCGTCTCGCAAACATGCCATATGTACTATGGGTATCAGCCTTCAACAACGCCCAGCTCTTTCTCTTCTATCTCCTTGAGACTCTATCCCCCCCGGCCGATCATCCTGCAACAGGGAAAAATGCTACTAGCCCCGTTATGAGGGCATTCAATCGGGGCGGACTAGCCATATTCCTGGTTGCCAATCTTCTAACAGGGGTGGTCAATCTGAGTATTCCGACCCTTGATATTAGTAATATCCAAGCCATGGCTATCCTGGTCGGATATGCAGCTGTTTTAACAGGTGTTGCGCTGGGGCTGGATAAAGCAAATATCAAGTTAACCCTCTGAGAGCGGCACCACCTGCAATATCTATCTTCGTAATAAAAATTGCAATGTTTATATACTTGTAGCCATATTTATATTCCCTAAATCTAAGTTGAAGAACCTTTTTTTATTATTAATGTTTATCTATCCTTAATTCTTAATACTTATACTAAATCTTGATAAATAATGATGTAATGATGGTACAGAAACGGTTTAGTCTTTTCGAGCCGAAACCGGGCAAGGCAACCGATTCGTCCAAATGCTTCTTTGGCCGCGGCATTCACATGTCTTCTTGACCTCGTCGTCTCATACCTATCAACCTCCCATCGCTCAGATGTCTCTCCTTCATCCATCCTTCCATCAATTTATCTTTCTATTTTTTTATTCACTAGCTTGTTATACTTAATACTGCACCACAATTCCTTGGTTATGGCTTCTCATGATGCCGATATTCCGTTTATTTACTACCCCGAAATCCGCCAAGGCCCGTTGGCCCCATACCGGAATGAGGACCAGTCGATCCCTGTCTTTCGTGGTACACCCTTAGTGATTGGCGCTGCATTGTATAACTAATCTCCGGGTCCCCTTACTGAAGTTCCGACCAAGCTAACGGCTAAATACGTTTCTGAAGGATTCATTCCGTCGGCTTTGTGCAGAGCTACTTCTGGCGCAATGCCGGGTTTGGGGTCATTCGAGACATCCCAAATCTTGATCAGTACTCCGCCCGTTACGATCCGACTGTGATCCCGGTCCACAGTGGCGAACACCCATCGACTGCAAGCCTCCCAGATCCTTCCGTGAGAAGGAAAGGGGATGCCGGCTACTATACCTCTGCCGATTACCATGCGCTCTACAAGTCCGGAGAGCTGACCCCGACCGCGGTCATCGAAACCCTGTTACCCTTGATCCGTCGCGACACTCGCCCCTCTGGTAAACACTCGGTTGCGTTTCTGGACTCGCAAGTTGAAAGAGTGCTTGCCGCAGCTGAAGCATCTACACGAAGATATAAGAATGGCCAACCATTGGGTCCCATGGATGGAGTCCCAGTTGCGGTAAAGGATGAGGTGCATATAGAGGGGTACCGACGGACCCTGGGGACAAAGTTAGACTTTACAGGGTCATATACTGGAACTTCCTGGTGTGTGAAAAAATGGGAGGAGGCAGGTGCTATTGTCATCGGGAAAACTACCATGCATGAGCTAGGATTGGGTGAGTTAAGAAGCTATTTTGTTGCTAAGGCACCAGAGAAACTAAAAATAAGCCCAGATACAACCAATAATAACCCCAACTACGGCACACCCACAAATCCACATCACCCTGGCTACTACTGCGGTGGTTCCTCTGGGGGATCAGGATATGCTGTAGGAGCAGGTCTAGTGCCCATCGCTTTGGGCGCGGATGGCGGTGGCTCCATTCGGATTCCAGCCTCGTTTTGTGGAATCTGGGGCTTGAAACCATCACACAGTCGAGTCAGCGGCTCACCCACGGTTTCTATTGCCTCAACAGTAGGAGTACTCGGACCCATTGCTGCAAGCATAGATGATCTGGCACTTGCTTATCGCATCATGGCTACTCCCGCACCCGCGGCGGAAGATCCTAAGTCCTCCGCATTTCCATCACCCCTGACTGAACTCTCCACTTTCCCGCTGGAGGCTCGGCCAAAGAACAGGACGCTAGGTATTGTTCGCGATTGGATCGACCGTGCAGAGCCCGCCGTTCGCGCTGTCTTCGACCGTACTCTAGAATTCTACCGCAAGCATAACTACACTATTGTTGACATCTCCATCCCCTATCTCCCCGAAGGCCAGAGAGCCCACGTGCTCACCATCATGGCTGAGATTGCCTCTTCTGTCTCCCCGCGCCATATTCACAACCTAACCGCCCCTAACAAAGTCCTCGTTTCTATGGGCATGTGGCAGATCACTAGTCAGGACTTTCTTGCCGCCCAACGTCTGCGTGCTCTCCTTATGTCCCATCTTGCTTATCTTTTCCGTACCCACCCGGGTCTTCTTATCCTGTCTCCAACCACCCCAATCCCTGGCTGGAAGATCACCGGGGGCAAGGCCGACCTCGCCCGCGGCGTATCGGATGGTAAATCCTCTGTTCGCAACATGGAGTACGTTTGGCTAGCGAATTTCACCGGCTGTCCATCCATTAGTTGTCCGGCTGGCTATGCGGAAGACAACGGCAATCGCGTTCCCATTGGTGTAATGGCCATGAGTGAATGGGGGACAGAAGAGGATCTTATTGCCTTCGCAAGGGACGGTGAAGCTGTCTTGGATCTCCCTGAGAATCGTCCTACCAGGACTCTGTTCACTGAACATCAAACTGGGTTGTCTATCCCACAGGGTACAGGCTCGGCCTGGGAAGATGTTATTGGGGAGGCAATCAAGAGGACCGCAACGTCGTAAGATCAAACCTGCAGTAGGGTCAACTTAAAGCTCAGTTGGTATATCTATCGTTTTTCTCTTGTACTAACTCGGGCCATGGCGGAATTAGCGGCCCAGATTCACTTAGGTCAATTTCCCCTCCTCCCCCCCCCCCCCCCGAATTTTTCTAATCCACAATACCCAAATTAATATATACCATTTGCCTCGAGAATTCTCATTCACAAAAATGACATTTCGTAAGTGAAAATAGCTAGGGGTAAAATAGTTGTCCATAAATGCGAGCTCATTATGGTCCAGCTGTATAAAATAAACAAATAAGCAAAATATTTCCATCCACAAATCCCACAATCACCACCGCCTCCAGGTCTTCTTTATTTTGTGACTACACACCATTTTCATAGAGCGAAGCGTTTTGTGGTAAAGAGTAAAACCTAGTCAGACATCTAAATAAAGGGTGTAGTAATTCGGAACTGGGGGCTTTTTCCTCATCCTATATCCACTAACAACGTCATAGAAAAATACTTTCTCCTCTTTTTGGAACGTGAAATTCACAGCCTAGCCCAGCTTCCCACCCCTGATCATTGAGCTCTTGCATTATCTTCTCACTCGGATGCGGACCATCCGTCAGCTCATCTTTAATATGAATTATATAGACAGAGAGTCCCGCCAAGGGCATCTCCGACCATCGATGATGGTTATTAAGGGGTGCCGAGCTCTTTTGGATCTCCAGCTCACGCTGAAGGTCATTGGGGTCAAGAAGAGAGCCAGAAGTAGGGAGTTGAAGATCAGGTATCGATTCGAGATTGTTAGCGAGGCTCATCTTCGAGGCACGACGAGTACTCCGACGAGAACCTGCCTGTGTGTTTTTGCTGCCGCCTTTGCCGCCAGAAAAGAATGACCGCTTAGATTTAGGGCTCACTGGTTCAGTGCTTGCTTCGGCGTCACTAATACGCTTTCGCTTCCCTACCACTGCTGGTATTCCTTGTTGTCCTTTCACCTCAGTTACGATCCGGGCCAAAACATTTAGTTCCTCTATTAAGTGACGAGGGCAGAGGTGGCCGTACAGATAATCGTCTTCAATATCATCGCTGTAAGAACATTCGATAAAAATAGCCCGGAGTTGGCGAGACACAATTTTCGGTGCAGCTACGTCCCAAACCTGTTTATTCCGTGGTTCAAGAGAGAGGGAGTCTGGCTCAACATCACCAAATATTATTATTTCCGTGCCCGTCTGCTGATCGCGAATGAAGAATGCGGAGCTCTCAACTGTGGACCACGCTTCTTTTGCGACCAATGGTGTGCGGAGTGACGCCCCAAAAGCCCTATGAAAGGCATTATTACTAGTTTTAGTGTGATGCATGTAGGAGCACGAGACTCACCCTGCCTCAACATCCATGGATAGTCGTGGCCGGTCCGGTGCAAATGCTATACTGCTTGCCCGGTGGTGGGATTCAGTCTCAGGATGATATCTTTGCTTACAACGCCCATGACTGACGCTGAAGCATCGCGCGAGTAATCCCTCACAAGTCCGTATGTAGCCTCTCTCTTCACCGCGGCCCATTATAGGATTGCCCCCCTCTACTAGGCGTTGATATGTTATAAGACCAGCACCTCCATCTTCATCAGAAAGATTTGGCCAGATGACATCATTAAAAACGTGATTTTTCAAAGCAGACACGACGGAAGGTAGCGCAGCAACTGTTTTGGGCCCGCTTCCAGCCTCGAGAACTGGTGTATTTATTGCCAATGCTGACACATGGTCCAAGTGAGGATGTGTGATCAGAACAGCTCCGATAACTTTCTGGAGGATGTACGCTGCATTTGCAGGGGCACTCTGATATGGCAAAGGTAAGCCACTGAATGGTCCATCGGCATGAGTCCCTGGAGTACCGTTGGACTCCTCGAGGATACTAATAATCCCGCAAAGAAGGGTACCCGCATCAACAGCGATTACCGAATTTGAGGACCACTGAGTCGAAGGGGATCGGACTAGCAACCCAGTGACGCGGTCCTCCCGGGGACCTCCTGTTGGGCCCTTTCAAGACACTTGTTAGCTACATTGTCTCAAATGCTAGAACCCGAGGCTAGCGTTGATCATCGTCGCGATTTATCCCAAAATTACAACCCGATAGGGATATCTCTCTCCCTAAATAATTATATGTGCAAGACAAAATGTGTTGGAGTTGAATCCGAATCGAAATTTTGAATCGCTTCTGGAGAGAGTGTAAACGCGGTAGAATAACTAGGACTCACCAGGACAATCACATGCAACCCCGTACCCTCTTTTCCTGAGTTGAGCTCCTTGTTTTCAATGTCCTTACTGCTGCCTGCTTTGACTGGGCTAGAATCTGCTGGTGTAACGTGAACCGACAACCTCCCCATTCTCAAAGTTGAGTGCTCCAGGATCCTTTAAAGGAAGAGGAAAAGTAAAAAGAAAAGAAAAAGGGACAAAGGAGTCGGAACTGATCCAAGTCTAAATTATCCTTCCCTTTCTTTCACTTTACGTTCTAGACTTCTAAGTCACTTTTGACGAGCCACAGCTTCGATACGAGTCCTCGGGGAGAAACCTAAGCAAAGCAGTAAAAGGAGAGTTTTTGAACAGAGAGTACGACACAGCGCGACAGTTACGTTTATTTTATCGTGTCTTGCTGTATGCATATATGAGGGTGCCACCATCGATTGGTCAACGAATGGATTTAAAAGTTGCGCGCTCTTGACACCGGAAGGATGCCAAAATATTCAGCAGCACATAGGACGGGCTGTGAGGGAAGCACTGGGCGCGTACTAGCCCCGCAAGCCCTTGAAATGAAGGCGGCTGGGTGCAGAAAAATCAACAATGACCCTCAACTAGGATGTGCTTATCCTAGAGAACGGGTATAAGGTCAATCTTGTATTGGGTCAAGGCCATTGAAGTAGAAGAATGGAGGGGTACTCGATAGAATTGGATTGTCGATTCGAGTTGTCTGTAAATCGGTCTCGGGGCTCGAGGGGTGAGTTACTCCTCGAAACCCTCCTGATGCCTGCTGATTGAGACAACCTAGCCTTAGTTCTACAAGCGTTGCCTCCCCATTGAATGGGCTGGAGTAGTGGACTAGCTGCGCCCGATTAGAAGTAGTGCGACCGAACAGATGGGGCGGAGTGGAGAAATATGAATTGGTGTGATGTTAGAGTAGACTAAAAATGAGGATCTAGAATCTCTAAATCAGAAACGTTGGAAATGTTGGAAGACTTAAGATACAATTGAGAATTAGAGATGTAAAAATGACAGGCGAGGCTTGATGTTCGAGGATAAACAATATAAACGCAGAAAAAGATATGAGAACAACGATGAGGTTGGGGAAAGAAGGCTGCGATGCGATGACGTGCGGTGGATTCTGAATGCGGGAAGCGTGATCTTATCAGCTGAACGACCGAAGCTTCTTACTGAAAGCCGTTGATCGCCTTCAGCCGTGAAAAGTAACCCAAGAAAAAACCAAAAAAAAAAAGACATACAGAATAGTAAGAGAAAAATAAATTAAGCTGAGGTGGATTCAGCTCCAGGATGGCACGTGGCATGCTCCGGGCCAATTAATGAAATTGCAACAACTCAGGAGAGAACACCGGGAATGATGACTGGTTGACTCGATCCATAATAAGTAGGTACCTAACCCATAGAATAGATTACTGAAGTATGCCTAGATATGTACAGCTGCAATCGCACATGCACTAGCTCATCCAGTCGAGCTCTCCTGGGTTTTGCCAATGATTTAAATAATATAAAAACCTAAGATGCCATATGGCCTACATAGTACACTACACCAAGGAGACCCTTTCGTGATGACTAGTCCCGAACTATCGCAAGATAATGCGCTTTTCATGCGGATGAATATAACTAGTTAATGATAAAAACGAAAATAGAGAAATTAGTGGGGTAATTACGAGATATAAGCACTTCTATTATTGATTTATTATGAATTATAACAGACATGCTGGTGTAGAGTCGTCTTACTCGAAGTATAGATGACTTGCTCTCTGGTGATAAGATAGTTACATACCACCAAGGTGGAGAGGGTGGGTATTGGAAAGATATATATTTGAAGTTGAATTGACATAGCGTCTTTGACTCAAAACATTTGGTGAGAACGGATCATTGACTCCTCTGCCCCTTTCCCACAGACACCAATAGAGAATATCAAAACAGGATGGCAAAGTAAAGTGGCAACATTGGATAAGAAAATCAAAAAATGGCTATCCCGTCCCTATACACATAAAATCATTATCGCAGCCAGCGACATGGCCCATAAAACAAATCCAATCACAAATCCCACCCATGAGAACGCCATTCGGGGCCGCTAAAAAAAATCGATGATCAAAAGAAAATACTAACTTGGTTAATGGAGAGAATGCTGTATACATATGAAAACCACTTGGATGATAATCGACAGAGAATTGAAAATGAAAAAGGTGGGTACACCGGTATCAATTGCCGTCGTTGGTGGGTGGGGGTTGGTAGCGGCTGTTTCCCACAGCAGCGTCATAGCTAGGTATGGGTGGATGAACCTCAAGGGTTAGGTCATTACTGCCTCTCCGGCTGCCATCTGGACTAGAATACTCTGGGGGTGGAACACGGTCCAAATCATTTGTATTAAGCAAAGGGGCCTGCTCGCTTTCGCCAAGGTTCGTGCCGCTTGAGCCTTCCCCAACATCCTCATGCGAAGGAATGTGGGCGAGCTGTGCGAGGGAAATATCAGTCGGAGATCGGACCGGCCCCGGACTGATAGATGGTGGAATTCGGACAGTCGAACTTGTCTGGGCATAAGAGGGATCCTGGTAAACACGGTGGGAATGTGCAGCGCTTTCTCGACCCGACTCAAGTAGGATGCTGCCTTGCTCACTTCCGTATGGTGGCGGCGGAGCTAGACTACCAGTCATAGGGGCCAAGCCCCATTTCTTGACATTGGCTTCGATGAATACGAATCCCATCTGGCCGAAATTTACATGTACAGAGCAAGGCCCATTCGCTCCAATGGTGGGGAAGAAGTTCTGTGCCTTCTGGCCGTGGGCCACGTCCTCTAGTTTCTTTCCATTGCGTGTGAAAAATATTGTGCCAGAGCGAGGTCGGTATCCAACTCCAATTACATCACCTTGCGTAAGCGGGGGGCCATATGCGGTGGGAGAAAATGGTTGGTTATATCGACGGTGGCCAGTAGATTGGTATGCAACTGATGTTTTGTGGAAGCCTAAAGAGGGACGCAATTGTTAGAGAAAGGCGCAAGAGAGAAATGAAAAGGAATAGCTACAACTAGAACATACCAGGCAATCTAAATAATGGGTACGGTTTAGTTGTCATGCCGATACTGATAAGTGTCGTCTCGGGTTTATCATAAATCTTCGCTTCCCAGTAATAGACGTCGTTCTGCTTTGGGACAGGCAGGTTTGTTTGGACACTGCATTCAGAGTCGTAGAATTCAATCTCCGTTCGACCCTCCACAAAGCAGTTGGCGATTTCCAGCTCCGGTTGAAACTCCCACGCTGATACGCCCTTTTCTTGAATCGCAAGGAACTGAGATAAGGAAATGTCGGTCTGCATCGACTCTGGAGGATTGGCTTCAACAAATGCTAAATTTGATATATTAGCGACCAGAGTTCTCATTGATTGCTTGCTATGGAAGGATGTTGTGGAAACTAGCAAAACCTACCCTTTGCCCTGAAGTATTCTGATCGCGATAAGTCGTCCATCGTCTCCAGAGACTCTGCCTCCTCGCGCGCAAACGCTTGCTCATCATCATACTCGCCTGGTCGACCCATGCGATCGAGCAGGATCCTACCGCGCTGGGTATATTTGAAGAAGAAAAACGCTGCAAGAACAACCACAGCCACCGCAGCTGAGCCAAACGCCGATAAAACACCAATTAAGATGCCTTTACCGGTCGACCCGGAAGAATTGCCACTGATACCGACCAGACCGCCATTACTTTGGCCTGCCGGCATTGACCGTACAACATGGTCGACGTTGGATACAATATTTTGCGAAACGAGAGTGGGAAGAATCGATGGATTACTTGTGATAGAAGTCGTTAGGGTCAAGGGAGCATTCCAAAAAGCACCGGGCCCCGATGCCTCAGGTCCCCGCATCGTTCATTGACTAAGGTTCGTGACTGCACGTCGATAAGGGATTATGCGAACTGAGGGGTTAGTGAGGTCGAAGGGAGTGACAAAGGACTATACACGGTCACGGATAAGGGGGGTGGATGAGGTGAGAGGTGCGATGAGAGGAAGAGGTTGAGAGGAGGCGGAGATAGATGGTGAAAGGCAAATTGAGCGTCAGAGTGACAACGGGTCGAGGGAGAAACTTGGCGCATGTGGTGGGGGAAAAGCGAAGAAAGGCGGCAACGACGACGCTTCCGGGCGATTGCGTTCAGTTTGGGCGAACCAAAAATATTAAACCCTCGCTGCAAATCCTTTAGTCCTTATATAAATCCAGCGCTAATCTGTCATTTGAATCAAGGCTGTTTAATATTATGCAAGGTGTAAGATTTAACTATGGGATGTAGAAAAGGGAGGATGAAACTGGAATACTGATCCCTAAAATAGGGACATTTGCCTTCCCATTCTCCTGTCTTACGGTAATATATACTTACCAGGTACTGTCGGGTCAGCCCTGGAACGATACTAGCTCCTAACGATACCATGTAGACAACGCGGACTGACAACACGGAAACGCTGGACAACGCCCCGTACAGCCCCGAACTGACATCAACCGCCTTTCCTCCTTTCCCCAGAATCAGATTCTCCTACGGGCCCTTGCTTCCACTCCTTCGCTTGTATATATAATTATTAATACCCTACAAAGTGTGAACCTAACCTCCAGCGCGTTAGGAAGACATTAAAATGCGTGTCTCGGACCTGTCAGAGCTTGTCATCCTTCCCGAGGATGCCTGTGATATCCGCATCACAATAACAGGCCCGAAGTGTGAGAAGTATCCAGGTAGGGTTAAGACTCAGCTCCCTTGTCTCTCCCTTAGTTTTAAGTTGCTTCCTTCAATCGAATTTACTCTGTCTAATAAAATAATTCGCGCAGCGAAGCAACATGCGCGCAGAGTCGCTGCGAAACTAGGGGTCGCTTCTGGCCTTATCTATCTCGTCGGCAAGGCTACCATCAACTGGGGCGATTCAGATCAACCACGTCCCTTCCGACAGAGACGATATTTTTACTATCTAAGTGGAGTAGATGAAGCTGATTGCTATTTAACCTATGACATCCGAGCGGATCTCTTGACGCTCTATGTACCAAACTTTGATCTACGGCATGCGATATGGATGGGGCCAACCTTGACAGTGGAGGAGGCCCAAGAAAAGTACGATGTCGACCGGGTGCACTACTATGCTTCTCTTCAGAGTGATCTTGAGTCATGGGTGTGCAATTACAATCAATCAAGTCTGATATACACCCTACATCCTACACAAACCCCCAAGATACCTTTAAAGATTCTCGTGGATGATAGGTTACTCCTACCTGCTATGGACGCGGCTCGAGGGATCAAGGATGAGTACGAAATTCGGATGATACGCCATGCGAATATAGTCTCTGGGCTGGCCCATCGGAAGGTTCTTGAAAACATCCTTACGCTGTCCAATGAGGCGGAGATAGAGGGCTTATTCTTGGGTACATGCGTTTCGCATGGGGCAAAGAACCAAGCATATGAAATAATCGCTGGGTCTGGTCCTAATGCTGCCGTCCTTCATTATGTGAAGAATGATGAGCCATTGAATGGCCGACAATTGGTTTGTTTGGACGCAGGCGCAGAATGGAATTGCTACGCCAGTGACGTCACTCGGACATTTCCCTTAGCAGCCGAGTGGCCCAGTTCACACTCAAGAGACATTTACCGCTTAGTAGAAGAGATGCAAGAAGAGTGTATCAGGCGTATCAAAAAGGGTGTACGGTTCCGCGACCTACATGAACTGGCGCATGCTATTGCCATCAAAGGATTGCAAAAACTTGACGTTCTCAAGAGTGGAAGTGTAGAAGAGATCCGTCAATCTGGTGCGTCATCTGTATTCTTCCCCCATGGGCTTGGCCACCATGTAGGACTGGAGGTACATGATGTCTCAGAAAAGCCAATCACGGCGCTCGTTGATGAGAATCAAAGCACAGGCCCTTGGGAATTTGTACCAACTGTTAGCGCACCATTGCTAGAAGAGGGAATGGTGATAACCATTGAACCTGGCCTCTACTTCTCTAAACTTGCACTTCAGAATGCCCGGAAACTTCCTTTGGCCAAGTATATCAATTTTGACAAGGCCAGCCAGTACATCCCAATTGGTGGGGTGCGTATTGAGGACGATATTCTTGTTACTAGTTCTGGCTACGAGAACTTGACCACCGCGCCAAAAGGGGAGGAGATGATGGAGATTATCCGTTGCGCGGGAATTAAACCGACAAATAGCCAGCTTTAAACTGATGTCACAGCCGAATCTTGGTACCTCAAATATTTTGCGAGGGTCTCTAAATATGGCGTACGTAAGTGGGTTCCGATGACGACTTAGCCTATTAAGGCTATCCCAGTTTGAATATTTCCAAGTAGCTATTTAGGTAACTCTCTAAATTATGACAGAGAATTTTCTACAATGAGCTAGAAATTATGATCTAATCAGGGAAAAGTTGGCATTATTACAATTTCTGAGACCATATTAATAACAACAAGTCTTCACATACGCACGTGGCTGAGTTTGATGAATAATTGTAAGCATTCCGTCCCATACAGTCATGATCAAATCATCAGATGATAGAAAGGCGTGATTATTTTCAAATTTTCATAGGCAGAGAGCGATAGACGTGATTGTATCACCTTTTCTACCTTTTTTTATTTTTTTAAAACATTTAGTGTAATCTTGGAGTCAGAATTTTCTCTCGCTGAATCACACCACGCGGAGAGATTCGGTGGATGCCTGGAGTTAACATCGGGCCGGATGATCAATCACAGTAGGGACTGAGACAGGCACCCTTAATCAGACTCCCTTATGCTTAACTAATTAAGAAAGAGAAAAAAAAAAAAAGGAAATTCGTCAGACCCGAATGCCGTGGGCCGGAGACTTTCCTACCAACTCCGTCTTTCCGGACAGAAGAACGAGTTAAAAAATTTCCAACTGTAGGAGTGATCCAGGTTTAGGCATTCCTGCTTCTAGACTGCAAGGCCGTGGAGTTTTAACCATGTCAGGGGATAGATGTGGATCCCCTATTTTTATAGGGCGCGAACTTTGAGCAAAAATTTTTTCTTGGTTCCGATGCTCTTAGCTCCATTGCCTGATCAGGTTAAAGTGAGTCACACCATAGTAACAAGTCATTTCTACATAGCAGTTGTGTGTCATACGTCACTCGTGTATATATACTATAGACATAATACAAATCCTATCAGGAGATCTGATTCTCTTTTTCTTCTTTCTTCCCTACCTCATCTCATCCTCTCCAGGGGGTGATGGTCACTCCCTCCTTACTATATTTATAGCTTTATACATCCAGTGAATATTCATTCCATACTTCTTTTTCTGATTTCAGCAAATCCTCTTCTATCCTAGCGAGAAAGGAGGCAAGCAAGAAAAAATAAAAGTTTCTTGATTCGAGGGGATAGAGAATGGGACAAAGACATAACAGACGTCGTACACGCCCACGGTCTCGAAATCGCAACACCACATTATTAAACGCCGAAGTTACTTCACTTCCCATTAGCCCGTGTGTCTCGACCAGCTCACCTGCTTTTGACTGCCATGAAAGTCCACTTGCCTCCGCCCGGCACTATGAGTGGCTCACTTGGCACGCACAGTATCGCACACTGAGACCCGAGGCTATCAGGCTGGAGACAGAGCAATGTCGTCTTTTTGGGGGTGAACCGGGTGACGATGTTGACCTTTGTTACCGAATGCTTACCTTTTTTGACGGACTTGACTATATTGATCCGTAAGTTTTGCCTCATCCTAGTGAACATGAGGAACTGAATTCTAACTTGCCCTTGCTTCTAGCTCACAGGCTATGTTACCCTTGCCTGGATGAGCAGACTTGCCACTAGAAAGATTTTGCTTCCAGTATCGGGACGATTGCTTAGTTTCAGCTGTATCTTTGGCGACGGAAAATAAGACGAAAAGGAATTTCAACTACCGAATAAATTGAATCGCATACCAAACCGCCTTTCTATAAAGTTCCAACCACAAAAGGAGCAAAAAAAGCATACCAACTTCCCAAGGCGCAAACACCTGGTTTACATGGACAACCCAAGCAACCGACTTGTAGCAATGAAAATTCCCCCGGGAATTGGATTGGTCTTTTAAAACTTGGCCATGTGATCTTTGGTTGGAGAACTTCTTCTTGCACACTGGCGACGTCGAGAAACAAGGCCCGACTTCGCTCGCGTTGTGGGTTGAGTTCGCGTCCGACCTGCCACACATGGCTGAGTTGTTGATGCTTGAATTCCCCACCCGTTTGAGCGACTGGCGAATCAATGCTTTTTTCACATCTGGGTATCTTAAAAAGCATCTCCGTCTGCAGTCTCTAGGCCATAACACGCGTTTGGAAGTCTCTTCAGGTTTAATCTTGGGAAACCAATTTAATTCCGCAAATTACGACAAAAAAGAAAGGAGGCGTTTTCACTGGTCAAACAGATTTTTTTATTGATTCATTCATCATCATAAGACTCACACCAGGCTGAAGGATAAAAAAATCTGGTGTCAGCCCGAAATAGAAAAATAGAATAGGCATTTCTCTTTGTGACAAAGGCAAACCCCCTGTTGATTAAGTACTTAGGGTTCATTAGAGAACTTTCCTTAATAAGATCTGAGAAACTATAATCTCAGCAGTGAATTATTTTAAGCCTTTCAAGCTCCTTTTCAAAAGAAAAGGGAGTTGTAGAGCAGCCACTAGTAACAATGTCCAAAATCCAAAAGACCCTGAAGACTGAAGTGGGTTGTTAGCCTTTTGGCGCCCTAAGCCAACGCTTTTCCTGTAGTAGGAAGGCGGTGTGGGAGTGCTCCTCCCCCGTAAAGGACACGGTCTATCACAAGGAACCAGTATTTCTGATACGATAATATAAGTTTCTCCAGAGATGCCACAGTCGTGAAAGCTCACCTTTCTCATCCTCACTCTCCTTTGGCCCTTCTGAAGGGAGTGTGTCCATGAAAGCATCTATTCGAACTATTTTACGTGAGAACTGATCTCAGTAAATACTTGTCGATTTTCCCGAGGTTCAAAAATCGCCTTCGTGTTATACTCTTTCCCTGCCGGCCGCGGGCGACCGTGTCCACAGTGAATTTATCTCACCATGTCTACAGACTACACGTATGATGAGCAGGTTGGTAATCGCCCTCATGTGTAATGAATTTTATAGTTAAGAGTATTTCTTTTACTAGGGTCAATTCTTCCCTTTCTTCATCTTGACTCTTACTGGCCTCGTCACACTTCCTCTCACATACAACCTTCTTCGGCCAAGCAAAGGTAAACAAGATCCCTTCTTTCTTATTCTGTTACTAGAGCTGCGGTATCTAATATTATTGAAATCACGGTGCAGAACTCGAGAATACCGCTCCTCGAATAAAATCCGGATTCAAGCCTGCCCACGATGACCTCATCGAGGAGCAGAAGCGGAAACGCCTTCGCAAAGAGCGGCGGATCAAGCGCATCGTAACGGTTATCTTAGGATATACGATCATCGCATGGATGGTGTATCTGATTATTGTCACATCTCGAGCTGCGCCCAAGATTTGGGATCCGTATGAGATTCTGGGTATCTCAAGGGTGAGTTCTATACTTGATGGTTTGAAATTAGTTTCTCCTACATGCTAACACATAGTTTACTAGAGTGCCGATGAGAGAGCCATTTCTAAGCACTACAAACGCCTGTCACTCATCTACCATCCTGACAAAATCAGACCAGATCCTTCGAAAAATGAAACGATTGAGATGCTTAATGACCGCTTTGTCGAGCTCACTAAGGCCTATAAGGCTTTGACAGATGAGGAAGTGCGAAACAATTATCTTCAATATGGTCATCCGGATGGCAAACAAAGCTTCAGCATTGGTATTGCCCTTCCCCAGTTCATTGTGACGGAAGGAAATGGAAAATACGTCCTACTGGTTTATGGTGGACTGCTTGGCGTTCTGCTTCCATATATCGTTGGAAAGTGGTGGTATGGTTCTCAGCGATACACAAAAGAAAAGGTTTACGTTGCTAGCGCTGGGAACTTATTCCGAGAGTACAAGGAAGATATCACGGAAAGTGGAATTGTCAATGCTCTGTCCTCTGGCGACGAGCTCAAAGAGATGCTCCAGGGACAAAAAGCGGAAACTGGACTGGCAAAAATTGAGAAGAAAGTTCTGGCTGAAGACATTACGTTTATCTTACGACCGGATCGGAAGTTTATCCAAGGACTAGATGATTCTAGCAGGAGAAAGGCGCTGGCATTATTGTGGGCCTATTTGGGTCGTATTGATTTGGAAGACTCGTCCCTTAACGGAGGTATTTTAATTATTCTCACATTCGCCCTCATCATTTGACTCGAACACCATATCTGACCAGGCTTGCACAGAAAAATACGAGGCTGCGCCAATTGCGCTTTCGCTGAATGAGGCATTTACAGCTATTTCACTTACCTTTGGTAACCTTCGTCCAATCCTCAACTCTTTCCATGTGACACAAAATATCATCCAAGCTATTGCGCCCGGTTTATCCCCATTGTTGCAGCTCCCATATTTCACTCGTGAAGTCGTTAAGTCGGTGGAAGGCGCTGATGCCAAGAATCATTTTACTGTTCAAAAGTTCATGAATATGTCAGAAGAAAAGCGACGCTCACTCACCGTCGGTGCTGGTCTGATGTCCGAGTCGCAGTATGCAACCGCCATCTCTGTTGCCAAGCAGCTTCCTGCTTTTCAGGTCTGCAAGGCTTTCTTCAAAGTCATGGGCGAGAAAGTGATTACCCCTAGCAGCCTCGTTCAACTTGTTGTGAAAGTCCGACTAGTGCCTCCTGGCTCCTCGGATGTTCCGGACGTCAACCCGGCTGATCTTGAAGACATCGACCCAGAGGAAGGTGATCTTGATGCTTTAATGGACCGTGGGCCCTCGAGGAATCGATCTGTGAAGTTCGCCAACGGCCAGAACGAAAATAAGACCAATGGTATTCAGCCACCACTTGCACATGCACCATACCTAGCCCGCGATCATTCTCCTCGCTGGCATATCTTTTTGGCCGATCCCAAGCAAGGCAAAATGGCTGTCCCTCCGTTCCCCTTCACCACTTTCGACAAACCTTTGTTCGACGAAAATGGAAAGCCCACATACAATGTCCAGACGCTCAAAATGCAGTTCCAAGCACCTCCTCAGGTCGGGGACTTCCCATTTGTCATGAATATGGTTTGTGATAGTTATCTCGGTCTCGATACAACTCTAGACATTACATTACACATCGATGACCCTGCCAAGGCTGCAGCCTTGGAGGAGGAGGATGATATCAGTGAACCTGATGAGGGTAAGTTACATTAATCTTAAACATTGCTTCCTAAACCAATATTTAACGTTGTATTATCACAGATTCTATTGCCGGTCAGATGCAGGCCCTAAAGACAGGCCAGCCACCGAAGAAGAAGGCAAGAAAGCCTGCAGATGATTCTAGCGATGAAGAGAGTGATACCGATGGGGACGCAGGAGACACCAGTGATACCAATACTGAAACCGATATTGATGATTAGGCGCATAAATAGTGAAGGGGAAACAAACAAATAAATCCAAAACTGAAAAAGAAGAGAGAAAAAAAAAATAAAATAAAATAAAAAAGTGAGAAAGGGAAGGAGGGAGAAAGAACGTGAGAGAAATGTTGAAGGGTCAGAAATACCCTGATCGGATGATACGCTGCGTAACAATTTTCCACCTCTCTTTTCTTCCTGTTAAAGCATCATATGAAGCTTATACAATCTGGACATTCTTCTGGCGTCTTTTCTCTCATATTACTCTTTTACTCCATCCTTGACATTGAGAGATTATGTCAAGCATCGATGACCTGCTGCTAGGATCTTTACTACCTTCTAGTATCTGTATCATAAGTTTTTTTCTTCCCTTTTTTTTTTTCCTCTTTTTTCTTCTCTTTTTTCTTCTTTTTTTTTATTATCATTTTCCCTCCTACCATGTCCAAATCTACTATCATGCATACATACTTGTTCAAGGTATTTTTTTAAGTCTATTCTCGAGCTCCACTCTCCTCCCTTCGATACTAGATATATTGGGCCCAGATTTTCTCGGCACTTCCATAAGTGGCAACTTGATTCACTAAATTGGGTATGGGAGCAAACAAGCATTTGATATCTTAGAAATTCTTGGAAAATAAATAAATGAGATATATCCCCTAGCAAATGATATGCCTAGATACCTAGATGGAATGGGCTCGAAAGAATAAAAGACTTCAATGATTGTGTATCAAGCATTTACATAAAGCGATGATGAGATGGTGGTAATTGTATGTTTAACTGGAAAATGAAAGAGGAAATAAAAAAGAAACAAGGAAAATAGATTATAAAAGAGATCACCACAAGGGGTAAGGAAGATAAAATAAAATAAGAGAGTCGTCGCCAGTGTTTTGCAACCCGCAGAAGGGAGAAATGGGGTTTAATAATTGAGAACGTTCCCACCTTCCATGGGGTTAAAAGATGGTCACCTACCCATATGGATAGTTCCAACCGGAGTTAAGAGTAGTAGTAGTATACATGGGCTGAGGCTCATGTAGTGGAACACTACTATAATTTTCGAGGATGTCAACGGGGATTCCGGTTAGCGATGTCGTGGGCAGAGTTCTTGGGCTGGTGGCCACTCCGCGGCTATTTGTGTTGGTATCTCCATCACTCCTACCATCGGTGTAATAGAGATATGGGTGCTCCTGGTTAGCTGTTGAGGATGGTAATGGCTCAAGAGATTTGACTTCGTTTAAAAGTCCATCGACCGGTGACATCATCCCATGTAGACCACCCGCATGAGAGAAGCTATGGTATGTCTCAGGATGAACTGGCTGGACCTGTTGAAATTCCCACTTCCAGGGATTGTCCCCTTTCGGGGAAAGGTGGATAGGGCTGGAGGCTTTCAGCGAAGGGTCAGGTGGGGTCGCTGGTTCGGGGGATGGGTCCGTTGTCGCGCTATAATCGGTTGAGCTAGATAGGAATCTTAGGCGTTGTTGGTCTTCTGGATCTTCATCTGGCTCTTCCACATTCTCCTCGGCTTGCTTAATCAATCCTAGGCGGTCTAGGATGGCGTGCGTCAAAGGATACCCATCGGGTGCCTCCACAAGTGGTTCACCTGGGAATCCTTCATTCTTCAAACAGATTTTATAGAGCTGCTGCAAAGCCTTGACAACAAGTGAATGATGAGATTCTAGCATTTCAACGAACCTGGACGAGCCAAGGACCATGAATTAGCAATACAGCTTATCAATCGGACTCCTCGAGGCACAGGGAGCACCACCGTGGAAACCTCACCCTCGAGAATACACTTTTGTTTGGGTCGCTTTCCTCTCCCGAAAAAGACAAGGATGGTTGTAAGCTGAGCAACGGTTACAAGGTTGCTTCCCATCACACTATTATCTGAATGAGTATGGCTAGTCATTGGATTAGAAGAAGATACAATACTTAAACGCTTTCACTTACCTTAGTCTTCTTGACTCTGCAACGATCGCATGCTTTCAACACATGCTTGCGCTTGACTCGGAAAACTCGTTGCTCCGGCTTGTCTTCGCCCAATACCGCGCGAGAGTCAATATGCGATAGAGAAGATATCGTAGAAAGACCGCACATGGTATCCGAGTAGCCAGGGATGTGGGTTTTGGGTCTCAATTTCGGTTGTTTAGACATATTGCTAGACTATTGAGACCAGAAATCACAGGAGAAGGAATAGAGCACAATTGTATACTCTAAGATATGCTAGACCAACTCTTGACTAATCGACTAAGCGCCGCCTTAGAAAAAAAGAAAAAGAAAAAGAAATCCAAAAAGAAAAAAAAAAAAGGAGGGGGAGGGGCAGATTTGAACGGCTAAAAAGGCAAGCCTGTGCGAGATATCGTTAAGGGTAAGAGGAGGCTGATGCCCCCCATCTCCAAAATATTATCATATACGGATCATGAAGATCAAAAAAAGAACTGTTTCCCGAATGGCCCCGCTTGACAATCATTCCCCACTTGGACATGCACCATATAGGAACCGATGGTGACGTGGATTGTGGTCTGTCAGGATATCAACTAGAACGGTCGCTCGACATCTGTGTGGCTGTGGCGTCTTGTGAGTACATCAGAACTCCCCACAACCACAGCGGATAGCTTGGCCTTCTCTCTGTCGAGGTTAAGAATACAGGTAACTAAAATTCGCTAGCTTTGACGCTCTCTGGCAGAGGTCATGCCTATTGACGGTCCGACCCGCCTGAACCAAATGGTCCTCATCACATCCTCATCGGCAGTAACCGGCCACCAACCCTGGTTCTTTGTGTTGGGCAGCGAAACGCAGAGTAAGCATTAGACACGCTCCGCGCGAATTGCTCTGATAAGCGTTGGTTGCAAAGTGTAAACAATACTTACCTTTTCGCGTAAATGCCCTAATTTCGATTTCTCACTTTTGTGAATTTCTAGTCTTGCATTTCGGGTCATAAGGAGCCATCCACGACGCAAAGCGTGTGTTGTAGTACTCGAGGGAGATGTCAATCGGTGAGAAGGATTAACATAGCTTTTGCCATATAGGCGCCTGTTGGTCAATAAGGCGGCTGTTATTGGTGGTGAAGAGAGGACAATCACCATCACACTTCCACTATCATCTGCAGTCGATGTGCGCGTGCCCCCATTTTGTGCTCAGCACAGTGCCAAGATGAATCGGTGCTGATCCAATCGTATCCCAGCAATTGTTTCTTTTTCTCTATTTTTCTTTTTAATTTTTCTTTTCCTTGCATTTCCTTTCCTCTTAAACATTTTCTGGCCTCAAATACTTTCTTTAATTTTAGTTATTGGAGAAGTACTTCACGGGTTAGTATATCAATGACGCAGCACATTGAATACCTATTCAACCTAACAAAGTTTCAAAGCTCGATTTTTCTAAAAAAAAAAAAAAAAAGAATCAAGCTCCCAAGAATCGTAGGAAACCCTCATACTAACCGAAGGCGAGTCTAGGCAATTGGTATCATTTGGTAACATAATAACCAGTAGCCAGGCTAGATCCTTTGCAAGGCCTTAAGCATTTTTAGCTCTCACAAAAATAGTGCCATTTTTATTGAAGGAGCACAGGGCTGGACCATCCGGCCCAAGTCCCTGTTAGAATTCGCAAAAGGGTCAACAATAGGATTTTCACTGCGATGCAGGAGATTGCGAGAAAAAATAACGAGGGTTGCTGCTGCAAAGTCGAGTATAGCGCCAATAGCTTGATGAGTTGAATACTTTTTATTAGCTTTTTTGGCGTCACTGGTCGAAGCAAAACAAAGGCTTCTGACGTTGGTGGGTCGATAATGCATGAGCAAGCTTCAACCCCAGCGACTCAAGTCCATTCGTCTTATTCTAAGGTCATACAGCGCGTCCTGACTGCATATATGTATGTACTGTCAAGCATGTCACGAACATGCCGAGGGTTTTTTTTTTTTTTTTTTTAAAAAAAAAATAATAATAATAATAATAATAATATACAAAGGAAGAAAGGGAGGGAGAATGTTCAAATACTAAAGAGAAAAGAGAGAGAGAGAGAGAGAGAGAGAGAGAGAGAATGAGAATCTTGAGTCTCTCGGTACGACAGACTTCGAAGCTCTCAGAAATTGACGAAAGATACCAACATGATCACCGCCACGGCCCCTCTTTTCCAACAGTGCTCAAAGTTAGTGCACGGTGTCCTATCACCCTAGTCCCTTCTGGGGGAAAGAAGGGGGTGGGGGGACTGTCGGGGTGAGGACCCCTTCAAGTTGCAGGACAAACGGATAATGTTAACTTCTTGCAGAAAGGTCCGTCCACCCCTAAGGAGGTCAGAAATCCTATGGAGGGAAGGTTTTTGGTTAATGGGATTTTCAGCATCCCACACCAGAACTCGCCCAACCAGCATTTCTACGAACGACAGGAGCATGTTTGAAGCTAATCGAATTCTGACGACATTGCTTTCACTCAGGAACCCGCCGAGGATAAGGTAAGGCGAAGACGTGGGGGAGCGGGGAGTAAGTGATAGACTTGTGTTTGGCCTCTCTTGCTATACTTTACTTTAAGTTAGTTCTAAGATGTCATTCATGAGGTACACCTACCTAGTGTGTATGTACTGTACAGTACGTACATTCTGGAAGTAGCGTTCCCTCAATATGAATAGTAAATCTATTCCTGCATCTGTCCTTTGTTTGTGTTCGATAAAAAAGGGTTAAATGAAACAGAAGAGAAGGAGAGAATGGATTGGAAAACCAACGATGGCGCAGTAGCATTGAGAAAGATAGACGGAGTGGATGGCAGAAAGAGTCAATCATGCAAGAAACGTGACCTGAAGACACCCCGCAAGAAAAGCGTTCGGTGTAACTTATTTATCAATATCTACCAAAGCGGGCACGGGAGTATACTGCAAAATAAAGGGTTGCATAAAATATCTTACGAGGATTGACTAATTTAGTGCACCAAAGATGATGTCTCATGATGATGTGCAGTCGCAAGGAGCTTTCTTTTCTTCCCTAGATCTTCATCCTGGCATCACTTGCATAGCGTAAGGCTAATAGTCGCCTAGCATTAGCATTTTCTTTGACTCCCTGCACCCAGTTCTCAGACTCGTTCAGCCTATAGAGCACGGAATGACCATTACCCTATCCTAGTCAGCTAGAGTTTGGCTTGTTACCTCTTTCAAGAGAGTGGGGTGGGGAGAAAAAGGTAAGCTAAGCTCTTGACCTAGCTTTTTTTTACCGAATAGCTGTACTGATGCCAAGATGCATATAATCTTTTAATTCTGTCATTTGATATGGACAGATCACTGTTGTGAATGGTTGACAGCATCATTATGCTGAGCTATGGATAAATTATAATGTGTTTCTTTTTCTCCTATTAACCCCCTTTTTTCCCTTTTTGCCCTTTTTCTTTATTTTTTTTATTTATTATTTCATCCTTGCTGTTAGCCATCTCTTCTATGAATGAAATAGACTGGTAGGTTACATCACACATTAATAATTATGGACACATAGGAACCTTGGAAAGGGAGTAAAAAATATCTCAAGGCTATATTATATTATAGACAAATAATACAGAGACCAATGATCAGGTGTCTTGCTCCCCTTTCTCAATTCTTTCCTGCGTATCCAAGAACTTGGTTACGGGACGCGATATTCGGTGATCATCAACAATTGCTTGGCTCGGAGTGCGACAACTCCGAGATCGACTTTTGATCGTCAACCTGGCGAAAATCAGGTATTCGTGTTGCCTAGCGAGGAACTGGAGAGTGGCTAAGCCCCAAAGAAGAAAACGCAGGGTGGCTGATCCAGGCAAGGTAAAGATTTTTAGCGGCAACCAGAGTTAAGCGCCAGGCCATTAAAGGAAGTGAAAAAAATATAAAAAAATAAAATAAAAATAAAAAGAAGAAGAAGAAGAAGAAGAAGAAGAAGAAGAAGAAGAAAAGGACAAAGACGAGTGGCCATAGGACCATACGAAAAAGAAAGTCTAAGAAATAAATAAGAGTAAGGCAATGAGACGGCAATAAAACGGAAATGCAGCAGTAAAGTATGTACATCGGTGTCGAGATGATTTAGTAAATTTCACCAACCACCCAGAGGCCTCAGAGTGCCGTAGTTTGTTTGCTACTCTTCGGACATCCCACCTTTCTCCCTCACCCTCCCCCTCTCCCTCTCCCCTGATAAAAAAAAAAAAAAGGTTCGTCCTGCTCATGAGCCATGGGCAGGAAGGACAACACTAGCTTCGCCTGATGCGAGAAGGTCGAAACTTTCCTCGCTAGTAGCAGTGGTGGGAGTACTGGGACCAATTCCTTCCATCGACCCAATGGACTTTTCTCTGTCAGTGCTTGGAATTACAACTGTCGCGTCAGAGTCAGTTGGCCATCGCTTATCTCCGATCCATTCGATGCCATCACCCTGCCCGTAGACATCGACCCGACGACGAGTTTTCTCACGCTCTAGCATTGGAAGGGCCGCTCGGCTTGGAAGTGTCGATCCATCTTTGTCACCAGACAAGGGGAGATTGCGATAATGCCACTCGCCAAGAAACATGCCGTCAACATCTACATCCTGACGCACTTTCAACCACTCATCCATGTCGTTCTTGTACAGAGCCTGTAGCTCCTGACTCGTTGCCTTGAAATTTTTCGCCCAATGCGGTCTCGCGCCCATCTCTCGCATAAGCCACTCAAACGCTTCGTAGTATCGGTCTTTACAGGGCGGATCCCGGAGATAAGGGCGATAGAGCGTTGCATTCAGATACAAGGTTGGACCATCGGCGCAGGTAGGGTCAAGGAATGGTCGAGGCTTCTGGTTACGCGTAGAATCCGCCACTCTCACTTCGACTGGACAATGGACCCACAACCCCTCAACTGGAAATGGGATACGCGCCGTTTCGAGATCCCCATGCAGCCAGGCTGACAACCTCGTAATTGCCTCTGGGCCCTTCTCCAAAGGAAGTGCCCACTCGTTAACAAATTGGGAGTAAAGGCAATTCATCAACAAACCAGACCGAGATTGTTCAACCGCCTCTGTCACTGTCTTCTCGGCTCTAAACCCATACTGAAGACCAAACACAAGCCATTCTACCCATGGAAGAATCCGAGGGAATATGTTTGAAAGAGCTAACAAGTTATGATATATATGATAGCCAACGGTCTCCCCATAGAATGTCTTGGGAGGAGGGCGCAATGGAAGATCAGTCTTATCGGCATGCCAAACAATCGCACTCTTCTGATATGGCATCCACCAGACGCGGACAAATTCGTGTGAGGTCCACAAACCAGACGACCACTCATTCAAGACACTTGACAGCTGGCGTCGCGTCTGTTTCCATGCAATTTTAAAACATGGTTCGGCCTGGAAAGTAACCTCGACTACTATTCCCAATGCCCCAAGGGAGATGAGAGCCGCACGGAAAAGTGACTGGTTGCTGGTTGCACTACAACGCACCAGTTGCCCATTGGCGAGCATCAAAGTGAGCGATATGATGCACTCGGAAAGCAGCCCATGTTGCAGAGAGCTCCCATGCGTGCCCGTAGCAATGACGCCAGCGATGGACTGGCTATCAATGCTACCCAGATTGCCCAGGGTTAAACCATGCTTTTCTAGTTGCTCGTTCAAATCCCACAGTCGAATGCCCGCCTCAGCTGTCACAACTCCAGTGTCTCGAGAAACATCTAGCACCCGGTTGAAATGATCTAGGTTAATCAACCAGGATGACGTACAAGTCAGATCGGAGGGTGAATGACCACTACCAACAGTGACCAGACGACGACGACAACGACGCGCCAAATTCACCACCTTCCGAATTTCTTCAATTGACTGGGGGCGAATGTACAGCTCGGGACGCGAAAAAAAAGTCCTGGCCCAAGTGTGATGCAGGTGATCTGTGAAGGTGCGGAAGGGGACCGTGGGGTCAAGCCGCGAAAGTTCGCGAAGGACAGTGGGGTCCATGTTCCCCGGATTTAGGAAAAGACGTGGAAGATGAGTCACTTATGTCAGGTTAATGCATGCTGAAGGAGGAAGTGGATAGCAATGTGTCCACGGACAGAATGAATTAGAAGTCACAATGCTCGATGGATTGACTCTTCTTCTCCAGTCGGTTAAGGTAGTCTAGAAAAAATAGCGGCAACGATGCGGATGACGAATAATCAACCAGGTGCCGGGTGGTGGTGGGTCCGGCCCATTTTCGGCCGATGATGGAATAATCATGGATGGAACATACTTCCAGCCGATAAGATCTCCCCTTTCAAGCATCATATGACTATCCCCACCAAGGAAACAGAGAAAGAACCAACGGCATAACAAAGGGAATCAATGTTTATAATTGTAGTTAAAATCAAGAAAATTGCCACCGTGCACCACGCTACCTAATCTTAGATGTCTAGACATAATCCGGGAACTTCATACACCCATAACAACACAACATATGTAAAACACCCCATTAGGTATATCTTTGAAATGAAGTCCTGAAGAATAATAGATGAAGAGAACAAGAGGAGAAAAGGAAATGGAACGCAAAAGAGAAAAAGAAAAAGGAAAGTCTGACTTTTCCTACCGCATACTCCTTGGACTATGCTCCCGCCAATCCGCTCAATCGCGATTAAATAACGTCACTATACAAACCATATGAACAAATCTAAGGGGAACAAAAGAAAGAGAAGAAAAATTATGAACAACCAAACTATGAACAGTTGGAATGAGGGAAAGGCAAATAAATACCAAGAATGCTGAAAAGCAGGGATGAATACAACTATGATCGTATGGCCTCAATTGCTGCATTCAAAGGAAATACCTGCGGAGGCCGTCGTGAAGGATTTTGAACCCACTTGCGGAATGCACTATGGCAAGAATTTGGAACTCCACCGAGAGAGATAAAACTCCTGGGGATAAAAGGCCGGTCCTGGAGCGAAGCAGCCAGTATGCCGTACTCGTGGGCGAAAACTACTGCTGATGCAAACTCAGCAGGTCGATGTGAGGCTTGCTCTCCAACAATTCTAGAATTAATTCAATAGGTTAGTAGGAGTGGTTGGTCGTGACCTAATCGCCAAGAAAGGTACTTACACGTAGATCTCGAAGAATATATCAAGCACGTAAATACCCTTTGGCGAAAGATCCTTCTGGCAAAATGGCTCAACTTCTTGGACGGTGTCATTTGGGCGAATTACTGGCGAGGATGAGCCTGGACGACGGATCCAAAATGACCTCTGCCCAAGCTCATGATCTACACGAAGCAACCTCAACCGGAAGTGGTCATGCGCAGGTTTCAATAGCCAGTGGGTCGAGTGCATATAATCTCTGAACTCCTCCTTATGTAGCGGGAAGACTTCGAAAAAGCTTTTAGGTTCCTCTCCTTCCGTAACCTCTTCGAATTCTCCCGTCAACCCGAGATCCATCCCAATCAGTCGCGCTGCGCCTATTTCCTCTGCGGAACTTCCCTTCCCTTTCCAAAGGTATACTTTACCAAACATGGCAGAAATAACAAATGGATACCCTGTGCATAGATTATGTGGTGCGAATTCAACTTCATCAAACACCATTTGACCTAAGTGCTTTCGTCCGCAAAGCATGAAAATGGCTGAAGAGCTTGAACGGGAGCTAGAGCCACGTCGTGTAATGAGGATTCCACCAAGGGCTTGTATGAACCGAGCAGGCTCTTTGCCTTGCTTGATGACCTCCAATTTGCAGCCATGTTCTCTTGCAACTCGGCGGGAAAATGCCTGTGCATCATCCACCGCACCGTCCCAGACATCATCACCGCACCACAGGTGGACTTCGGATCGAGTGCTCCCATCCATTTCGAATATATGAACACACAAGTACATTGCGCCCTCGTAAAGTATGTATTCTTGATTTATTGGGAGATCTTGCCTTTTTCCATCGCCAGTAATCTCCCATATCTGCTTTCTCAATGTACGAATTTTCGGGTTTTCACTCTTCGCCATGAGTATGAGTTGTGGATCAATATTGACCCTGTCACTAGAATTTGGAAACGTCGTGAAGAAACCTGAGATAGCTTCCAACGACTCGTCGGCCTGGGGCACTAGGGAAGCTGACGATCTCGGAGATGAAAGTTGATCTGTAGAGGTACTGCCTGGTCCCTTTGGAGGGACTGGTGGGGATGGTAAAGATTTTCGGAAGGGCGATGAATCTCTTGATCCAAAGAATGTGGCACCAGTTGCAGCAGGACGCGGGGGCATATGGCTTTGGTTCTCCTTAAAACTTGTCCTTAGAGGAGACGGAGACGGAGATGAGTAATGGATTGGTGATCCTCTAGCCTGGCTTAAGAGAGGACTCAATGGAGAAGTAGCTTGTTGCGACGGGGTAAATATAGGTTTGCTTGGGGGGGTTATTTCCCGGCTTTCAATGTCTTCGAAAAACCTTTTTTCCAAGTTTCGAGGCTTAGCCGAGGGAGTCGAGGGGTTTGAGGTGGCACTCACATCTCTCTCGGCTAAACGGGGTATGCTTCTTTTAAATTCAATTGGGTTACTAATGACCGGTGAAGGAGGCTGCGATTGTCCAGTTTCCAAAGTAATATTTAAGCCATCTTCTTGGTTAGGAAGGGGCCAACCGCTTGAGGAGCCCGGTGAGTATTCGGCCGGTAGAAAATTGGGGTCAGGCGTTTGGATATCAAATAATGGCGACTGGGCTACTGTGGAGACACTTTCGTTTTTTGAAGCCGAATCCATAGCTTTAGAGGGCATAGGAGGACGTCTTTTAGGTCCTCGAGCACGAGTTTTTGTCATATGTGTAAGACTCGGGGGATTCTCAGGGTTTATTTCTGGTGAAGGTTTGCTCAGGCCATCCATTGGAGCGGATGGTCCCCGGGACAGGAGGCCAGCCAGGGCAGGGTTTATTCGTCCTGCGAGGTTACTTTTGGTAACGAGACCTTCAGTCACTGTTAATGCTTTTGTCGCTTGCGAAACGCTCCCCGATGGCAGAGGACGCACCGGTTCCATGGGCTCTTCTCGTAAGCGCTTTTGCTCTTCATCTGTATCCACTTCATTCAGCTGGTGTCCCTCGCTGGCGCCCTCAGCCCGGCCAGTTGTCCCGTTATCAACAGGCTTACAATCATTGGGCGTTTCTTTGGCATAGTGTGTATCCAAACTATGCGCCTTGCTCGCTATGTGCGCGTCTTGGGACTCCTTGAATTGCTCGTTATCATGTTCATAGAGAGGAGATGAAGGTTGCGTAGGTTGCGGATGACTGGGGCTTTGTATTCCCCTCGGTTCTTCCGAGGAAGGCGAGAGAAGCATGTCGAGGGAGATAGTACTCTTGATGCTAGCTGATTTAGCTAGTTTATTGCGTTTCTCGATAGCCTCAGGTACGGCCTTCGTGGAAACATCAGACTCTCCATCGGTACTACGTCGCAGCAAGCCGCCGCTCGGCTTCATGGCATCTTTCTGTTTCAAAATGCTTTCCTTTAGTTCATCAACTCTCTGTGACTTTTTTGGGCCCCCGGTCGTTTGAAGTGCTGCCTTTCCTTTGAGTATGTTTTCTTTGAGTTCATCTGGTGCCACATAATTGGAGGTTTCTGTCTTCTTCAACTTTCCAAACACATTTCGGAATTCGGGCTCCTCCTTAACCGACTGGTCCTTCACAACCTCCCGGCGTCGAAGATTGGCCCTAAAATCGATCACTGGAGACTGTGGTTTTGGCCTATTCCGTGCAGGATCATGGGAAGAAGGTAAAGGGATGTCGATGTTAGTCTTTGGGATTGGCGAAAGAGAAGTCTGTGCCCGTTTGCGTGTCACAGTTTCATTGGCAATCTCGTTCTTTTCTACCACTGCTGGAGGAAGAGAATCAGGGGATTTGATTTCTAGGATTGGACTACCTTTTTCAGCCGGCGGGTTAGTCGAGGTTTCCTCTGGAGCCTTTTCTATTTCCTGAGCCTGAGTGCTAGATATACCAGGGATTCCAGATATACTTGGCTTTTTGATATGGCTTTGAAGATCAGCAGTTCTCAGAAGACCGATAGGGGTCACTTCTTTAAAGCTACTTGGTCGACCCATATCAACACTAGTCCTCGATTGCCTGTCCTTCGCCCAAGATGACTTTTCTGAGGGCTGTCTTTTATGTCGTGGAGAATCAGGCCGGTTAAGAGCACTTTCTAGCCAAGTAGATTTAGTTGGACTCCATCTTTTAGGATCCATTGTCCTCGAAACCGGAGGAGTAGTAGGTCGTGAATTAGAATCCATGGGTTTCTCAACACTAACAGAACTAGTAGACCTAACATGAAGGGCAAGAGAGGGCTTGGTGGCACCGCTAGTAGTATCATTACTACTTGAAACTGGAGGCGTGGCAGGTCGTTCTTCAGCTTTCGATTGGTGAACAACTGTGGCCTCACTGTGACTAGAACTAGGTCGATGAAGTGACAAACCAGAGCCCTCGCGGCTAAACCTAGACATAGGCGATGTAGAGAGCACGTCGGCACTACTAGGCGCAGCAAAGCTATTGCGGTTGCTCGCGAATGAATTGCCTCTGCTAAGGCCGGATGGAAGTTGAGCACTCCACCTCTTCGATATACTGTCTGAGCGCTTCATCATTGCACTTTGAACAAATCCGCCAAGACCTTTGGTGGGAGAACTAGATCGCTCTGGAGAAAGTCGTCTTGGAGATGGGGGTGATGGTATTTGACCATCAGGGAATCCGTCAAGCTTTGGTGGTTCAAATTTCTGCGCGTTAGACAAGGGTATCGGGGACCCAAGACCTGTAGCTGTGGAAACAGATGATACACTCGAATATCGATGGCCGAGGCTGCTATCTGCGAAGGTTGAGCTAGCTCGTGACGGGGAACGCGCCCGTTCAACTGCAGTTTCTTGATGGACGTTTTCTTTAGTAGGCTCGATAATGGATCCTACACCTAATCCTAATTCCTTAGAATTAATGTCGCTTGTCGAAATATCTTCTGAGTTCTCTTCGGTACTCTTTTTTGGTTCTAGAGAACACTCATTCCCGTCCGTCTTGGTTATGGGTGAGGATCCCTTGGACGGGGGAGAGGATTTAAAGGTGTCGTCGTTCGATGCTGTTGTTGACATTTGCCTGCGGCTCTCGCGGGTGGGAGACGCAGGAAAGAAAGATCTATTCCCACTTAAATCTCGAGATAAAGGCCTTTGTTGCCAAGACAAGGTCCCAGCCCTACTACGTAAAGAGGGCGAAGCTTTTGGAGACCCTCCTATCTCATCTCCTTCTAATTTGAAACTTCCGCGACTACCCCCTGTGGATTCCAGTGTACCATCCCAAATCGAGCTTGACCTGCTGTGGGTGTGGGTATCCTTCACCGGAGTGTGAGGTGTTGGTTCCAGTTGTTTTGGAGGATCAATAGCTCGTTGACTCAATGTCGGCATACTCAATCGAATAGAGTCTATAATCGGAGAAGAATCTTTGGTCGGCGAAATTGACCGAGCACGCTCTACAAGAGTTCCGGAAAAAGAGAAATCAGCCTTTTTTTTTTTTTTTTTTGTGGTCCTTGAAAGCTCACAAAAGGGATGGAATGGATTATCTAAGGGCAATTTGCCATTGGCAACTAAGGGGGAGAGCGAAGGAATGAGTTGGGGGATTAAAACAAACGAGAGGGAATCCAAATATACCAGCTCTCCGAGCCTGTCTCTCTTTCCGACCCTGTAGAATCTCCTCCTCCAGCTTCCTGGTGCGCTCTTGGTCTTCCTTATCACGTTTCTCGCCTAGCTCACGAATACGAAGGAGAAAGTCATTCACATCCTCACTACCTTCAGCTTCTGTTGTGGAAGTCATGACCAATTTAACAGCCGATCAGATCAGGATCGGCAAGGAAAATTAAAATTAAAAAAAAAAAAGATTAGAAAAAGGAAAGCACAGAAATGAAGAGGAGGAAGATGAAGGGAAAAAAAGGGAAAAAAAGGGAAAAAAAGAAAAAAAGAAAAGAAAAGAGAAGCCAAAAAAAAAGAAAAAAAAAGGGAAAAGGAAAGAGATATGTATCAGTCAAGTGGCTGCTCCCCTCCGAACAAATGCAGCAGACAGTGTCCAGGATATTTGTGGGGTTCAAAATACAGGGCGCACTAAGTAGAGGGGGAGGAGGGGAGTTTCGTTGTGGTGGAAGGGATGATTTGATGTACACAATTGGGTTTGGCCGATAATAATATGGTGGTGAAAGAGGTTTGAATATCGTGAGATAATCATCGGCCCTTCGATTTCTGCTAAGTTACTTCTCCGCCTTCCATCTTTTCTTTTTTTTTGCTCTTTTTCCTTTCTGGCTCACTAATAACTACCGTCCTGCCTAACTAGGGACTTCGAAAGGTGCTGGACGCACAGGTGGACCTGAGGAAATGGGCCGAACGCGCCTCAGCTACTGCCTGTCCCCACTGCATCCTTGCAGGGAAACAAAAGGCGCCCGACGGAGTTTGAACCATACACACTGTAGTTTCCCCTGTTTTCCAAGAATAACATGGAGTTATCGAGTTACCCTCCTCTGGAGGTGTGGAACTATATAAGCCTGAAGACTTCAAGATTTCCGACTCCAGACGGACTGTTTTGATGTTCCTCATCATGGAAGACTGTTTACTTTTCATGTTCGGGTTCGGCTCACAATGTGGAGTAAATAAATAATCGCCTTCCTCTCAGCCGCCCCGCGATCTTGGTTACGCATAATAATAGTCAATTATATTATTATAATGATAATCATATTAATCTTTCAGCCTGTTAATATTTACCCATTTCTAGTGGTTTTTTAATAAGAATGATAATAATAATAATAATAATAATAGTAATAGTAATAATAATAATAATAGTAAATACCAGGGCGGGCTAGAGACGGGAGTAATACCTACACCTCCATCAGCCCCAATGAGTCAGCTAGCCACCCTACCAGGTACCTGGGTACCGATCAACAGGTTAGGAAGCCTTCATTGATTAGCTAAGGCCGCCTTCACATCCTTGCCTGGGTAGGTACCTGGTAGTAAACCAGGATTAAATATCAGAGTTATCCTCACATCAAAAAGTTTGAGACATAGTTCAGAGAGTTTTTATTACTATATATATTCACCACAACAACCAAAGGGCTAATTCCAATCTCTGGATTAAGAAATGGGTGAGGAAATGGGAGGATATTGGTTGTCATCATTCAAGAAGCGTTATTTACATGTCACCTCTCGCTTGTAAGAATCGAAAACGCGCACAGCCAATTTATTTATTTTTTTTTATTTACTTATTCCGGAAAGAACTTTACGATTATCAGATAAACTCCAGATATGCCTCCAGATCATCCTGGACAGTCAACAGCTACAGTTGGCATAACTCGTATGTAGTTGCTCGACAAGAGCCTTCGGCTAATCAAGTCGAACTATAAAGAGATGGTAGGCCCTATGGATGTTACTTGCGGAGAGACCTACCCTTTGCGCGAGATACCAATGCCTCGCGGGATGGAAGAGGACTAGCGAGTCCATGGATTGGTTGCCATCGATGAAGACAAGGGGGAGATTTTCTGGTCGCAGGCGATATTTTGCGGCGGCAGGTAGATGACATTCATGAAGGTTGGTGAGCATATTCAATTAAATAAATTATACCTACCTAGGTACTAACTTACCGGGGCTTAGTTATATCATGATAGGTCCCATATACCCCGGGCAGCTTGACCATGTCTCAGATCAAGGGATGCATTGCAGTAGAGGGGAGGGTGCAAGATCAGAAAAGAGAGCTTTCGGGAATCCCATTTTTGGTAAAATCTCATTGAACCCATCCTGAAATACATGAAGTGGATATTCAACAAGAGAAAAGAAAGGAAGCGAATGATAAACCTTTAATATACAAGCTAGAAATTTTGGTTCTATTTTATTTTTATTATGTTGATGATTTTGGAATGGTTGAAGACTTTATTTTTGCCAAGTCCGGTAGGACAATATATATTGGGAGAGGATCTCTCAATCTCACAAACTATTAAATGCACATTAATTGTCTCAATCTTACCTCTTTCTCATGAGTCATTGAAAAGCAAGGGAAAAAAAAAAAAAAAAAAAAACAAAGGCAGTAAAAAGTACGAGCCGACCCGAATAACGATTATTAGAGAGATAGAGTAGGTGCAGGAAAGGTCGAACACATTATTTAGTACAAAAATAGTCGGTCTTTGGCGTCTTGTACTATCCAATTTAACCCCTCGTAAAGATTTGCGCCTGTCATCGCACTGCATGGCAATATTGTCCACTTATGGGTCTTGATAGAATCTAGACAGAGCCTCTGTTGTAGGGAAGGGAAGGTTAGTACAACCACCTGTACAATTAGGCAAGCCCCATGAACGGGGAATGAACACGAAAATCAAGATGGTAGAAGGGGGCAAAACCTACTTCTCGAACCTCATCTTTGGACATGCATCCCTTAACATCGGTTTTGTTGAGAAAAACTAGAAGACTTGCTCCCATCAAGCGCTAATCCAGAAGTGAATATGATGTATAACTTAAAAAGTGATCGCAGCAATCATACCTCTTCAAGAAGAAGACCAGCAAGCTCATCGCGACAGTCATCAACCCTTAATCGATCTGTCGCATCGACCACCCAGACTAGAGTGTCAGTCTTCTCAAAATAGTTCTTCCAGTATGATCGGAGTGTTTTCTGGCCTCCGACATCCCCTGTGAACGACATTAGTCTTGGGATCCCTGACACGATTGCTGACAATTTGACCCTCTCCTTACAAATATTGAGTCGGTATCTGGACTCTAAAGTTAGTGTTTGCTTAAGAGAGAAAAGAAAGAGAAGAGTCCATATTTACCCCTCAAAATCTATCGTCTTGATGATAAATCCCAGCGTTGGACTGACAGTAGTTACATCTTCTTTCATGATCTGCTTGACAATGGTTGTTTTGCCGGCATTGTCAAGACCACTAACAAGTGCGTGTTAGCTAAATTTGCCCAGGAGCTCTTCTCTTTAAACGAGTGGGCTATACAGCATCAGTATTCGCATTTCTTTGTCTTTTAGTCTAGCTTTTCTCAGTATAGATAACATTTTGTTGGGAGGTATTTTTTCTGTCTCCTTGGGCGGTGTTTGTAGTGGGTAGAATTTTTGATGATGGGTACCTGCCTACATACCGCTCCATTCGGATGATGGTGGGGATTCCTTGACCTAGGAGCCTCAGAGAAATTATTCTTCCTTTGATGTGGTATCCTGTGAAGAAAGATTAATAAACAATATATTATTCATGATTTTACTTTATTCATTTATCTACTTAATCATTTTTCTTTTTCTTCTTTGTTAAATATGGCCCTGCTAGATATTACTGTATCACTGACGTCCTATCCAGCGGTAGGTCTTCAACTTCAAGAAAAGTCGTTCAACCTAGAGGAATCATCATCGCCAAATTTAAGTATCCCTTGTTGCCCTGTGCGATTAAGAATAAGTAATCGCATAAGTAGTTTTCTACTTTTTATTTTCCCATTTCTTACTATATTTCTCTTCTGGGTTCTACCATCAACATCTATCATCTCTCCAACTTCCAAGGCCTCTTCGGAGTTCTTCTCGAATCGGAGTATCATATACTATATTACTTGGATGATAAATACTCCTATCCTCGCTTTTTGATCACTGTAGAAAGGTATGTAAGGCTAGACTGATACTATTAAGTTGGATAAAATTTTATCCTTACTCAGATACTGATTATTAGTGGGACCAATAGTAGAAGAGGAAGAGCAACATGGAGGACCGCAAGAACTATGACCACCAATACCGTTCAGATGAACTGGAAGCTGTGGGGAGAAACCTGTACAGATCTCAACCTTTGTACCCGAATTTTTCCTCAGGCAATTGTCATGAGGCGCGATCGAGCTCAAAGAACCCTCGAGTCACAATGACATCTTATCCTGACATGAATTCCTCAGTACTCGATGATGGGATTCGTGTTTACGCGATTGATACTCCTAATCTTGACTCAGGAACTCCTTCAAGAATGGAAGGCACCTCATCACCTCCAACTAAACCAGTGCAAAGATACGGGAGCCAAACCGCTGCTTCTGGCTACAACTCGCCTAAAATAGTACTGCACCCACCAAAAAAAACTGGTTGGTCGTGTAGTCAATTCACATCGTGTGACTCCGAGTCGCAGAAACTTGATAGGTGGCAAGGATATTCTACCACTTCCCCTCAAGCCTTTCATTGCTCTGACTCGCAGCTTCCAAAGCGAGACCGGGACGCTGATCCATCCGGTGAGTTTACTGGTTATGCCTGATGTTGAAATCTGTGAATAAATTGCTGACTGAATAAATCATGAAGAAATTTTACCCGAGGCGTCGGATAGTGATGAGTCGGACGTGAACCTGCTCCGGTATCGAGGCAGAGCTAATAGAGTATCAAATCAGGGATTCAGTGCCTTTGAGAGGTCACAAAATGAGACATTCAACACCGCCTCGCAGCCACTTCCATACTCTACCCAGGATAACAATTGGTTTGGCGGCACAGTGAGAGGAAAATCCTCAGAAGGATCCGGACAAGATTCCAACGTCCTTTATAGGGAAGAAGTGACCCGTTATGATGGAAGTTTCCTGAAGAAGACTCCTGATAAAGCAGATACTGAGGTCCCTAATTTTCCTCATGCCCCGCCGCCGGAGGAGATGTTGACAGAACTGCGGCGACTTCAAGGTAAAATAGTGACCCAGGCTCACCTGAATCGATTCAAGGACCTTAGCTATACTACCTCCAACCCAGAGGTGCTTGCTAAATGCAGAGAGGGCCCAGGAACCGACCGGAACTCGGATGTCTACAAGGAGCTCGCGAGAATTAGATTAACTCCGCACGAAGGGGCAGGTTCACATCTGCAATCCGAATGTTCTGAGTACACTGAGGAACAGGAAAGACCTCAAAGTTTTGAAGCCCAGTTGGAGTTATACCAAAAGAGTGTTGCCGTTTACCCTCTCATCGTCGATGGAAAGCTGTTTACTGTTTCCCGGCCAACCTCCGCACATCAATATGTCCTAGCAAGGATTAAGAGGCAGTCCCTTGTGAAAGAATCTTCTAATAGGTGTACCTCAACTGGAGTAGCTGAAAAGAATTGGGCGGATGAATTTCTTGCTGACTGGGACTACCGCCCGCGTGTTTGCCCCAATTTCGACACTTTCCGTGAATCTTTCCAAAGATGGCTCGATGAAACCATAGATCTAGCTTATGAAGCCAACATCTATCACAAGGCGTTCTTCGATGGAACAGCGCACCCGGATGGTCAAGGGACTCTGTTTATTCCAGGCTTGGAGAGTGATAAAACTTTTCTTGATTCGACTGACGAAGAAACCTGTCTTCATGTTCACGAAACTGCTGCAGGCTATTGTTACAACCTGGACCTTCATAACAAAAGAGAGGAACAGGAGCAATTCAATCGCCGAAAGATAGCAAGGGATAATTATCTTCAAGCAATGCAAAGCCCAGCAGGGCCTAGCCTCACGAACTTGAAAGCGAATATTTCTCTTCGACCAGTCGAGATGGACGATATCCCAGAACTCATAGGCATTTTCAATTGGTATGCGAGAAGGTCTAACATTAGCGCCCATACTGGGGACCTTGATTCAGAGGAAGTTCGCCGACAAATCCAGGACTGCAAAGATGCAAATTTGCCCTACATTGTCGCTGTAGACCGTCAAAATCCGGAGGGAGTCATGGGCTATGCATTTGCAAGTAACTTTGAAGGTGCTATTGCAGCTGGCCGGTTCACAGCACAATTGGAGGTATTTGTCAAAGCCGGATATACGCGCCAAGGCATTGGCAAATGTCTTATGGACAAGCTTCTCGAAGTTTGTGACCCCAGTTATGTTCCGAAAAGCGGATATGGTTTTATGGCTAGCCAGGAACAACGTTCTGGATATTATGCTGGGGGCCGCCGGAGGCTTGCCCGATTGATCTTCACGCTTCCCTACCTGGTAGACGACTCTTCTGAATACGAATGGACCAAAGATTGGTTGGAGAAGGTTTATTTTTTTGAGGAGCAGGGCATACTTAGGGGAAGCAGGGTCAAATTTGGCCAACTGTAAGATCAACATCGGACACATGATTATTTCTTGAGAACGAACTTACTAACTCAACCAAGTCTCAATGTTAGTTATCTGGTTCGCAATGTTGGTTTCACTAATGGCAATAGGTGGACATAGCGGTAAGCTCAAGTACCGAGGAAGAGAGTATGAAAGGAGGGTTGGTAAGAGAAGATAAGGAAAACAGTGAAAGTCGAAAATAGAAAGGAGAAGAAAAGGGGGAAGAGAGAGACGAGAGCTTGGGGAGAAAGCAGTACGATGATGATTCTATGTTTAACATGCTATATCCCGTCAATTATTTACTTAGGGGCATATTAGATGTTAATCGTGGTGTCATGCTGAGTTAAGTTGGGTCAAAGGTATTCCCCCATTTTTTTTTTTTGTATAAGTATCAGATTGTTCACAAACATGTGCAATGAAATTCCAAACTAAAAATTATATTTCTATTTTTTATTTATTTATTTTTTTTTTTTTCACTTGATTTCTTAATTATTTGATATTTGACAGACATAAAAAATGGGAGGAAATTTGTGAATAGTGGAGCATCTGCCTCGAATCCTACCAGGCAATAATCACACATGTATGGCGGTGACATTTGTGCCATATTATTAGGCTCACCGCCTTCAACATTGAAACTTTTTTTTTTTACCTTTTGAATTTTTTATTTTTAGGTCGGCTTGATAGTAAAAGAGGAGGTTAAGAGAGAAACTGGAGGGTGAAGGGAATTTAAGATTCCCAGATTTCTACAAAGCCACTACTTGATTATATTAAAGTATATTTTTTTGGTTTTTAGTTTCTTTTTCTTTTTCGAAAACCTTGGAAATTCCTTTCCTCCCGTCAAAATGGCACCAGCAGCAAAAAAGCGGAATTCTGCGAAAGACGATGACTTTGTGTTTACACTCTCCGACGACGAAAATGATAGATTTGAAGATATAGAGGGAAATGGCAATACCGAAGACGATGCAAACTTATCTGGAACAAAAAAGCGCAAGAGGGAGTCAGCGGAAGTGCCTAAGGGAAAGAATAAGAAACAGAAGCAGCAGCAGCAGCAGCAGCAGCAATTGAGCAACGGCAAACGGAAGGGAGGTGCTGCTACAATTGAAGAAGATGAAGGGGCCTCTGATGAAGAAGATGAGGAACCCGCCGGGGAAGATGACGGAGCCTTGAACTCGGACTTCGAGTTTGATGTTGGCGGTATCGCGGATGATGTTACTGAAGGGTTTGATGGTTGGGGTATGGGTAATGAGGAAGAGGAAGAGACGCAGAGGAAGGGCGATAAGAAAGCGGTGGATATTGATGATATTATATCTAGGAGGAAGGCGAAGAAGGAAATAGAGCTACAAAAGAAGGCAAAGAAGAACAAGAAGGAAGTGGCGGAGGAGAGTGATAGTGATGACAGCCAGGAAGATGCTGCTGAATCGGATGGAGACATGTCCGTGGATTTCCAGGATGATGAATTGCTCGCCGCCGATGGATTTGGTATGGGAGCTGATGGTGAGAATGAGAGTGAAAATTCCAATGCCGAGGATGAGGGCGACGACAGCGAAGATGACAAAGAGGAGGATGATGAAGATGATGAAGCAGCTTCCGATAACGATTCCGTTGCAACCCCGGTGTACCATCCTGATGACATTGCCTCCGACAACGACTCTGACGCTGAAAGCGAGGTCGACGCTGCTGAAGAGGAGAAGCGCAAGGCTTTCTTTGCCCCGGAAGAGAAGTCGGATGAAATGTCATCCAATACCTCGAAGAGATCGTTCCAAGAATTCAACCTCTCCCGACCAATTCTTCGTGGCCTGGCTGCTGTCAATTTTACAAACCCGACACCCATCCAGCAAAAGACAATTCCTGTCGCGTTGCTTGGCAAAGATATCGTTGGTAGTGCCGTAACTGGCTCCGGAAAAACGGCAGCCTTCGTTGTCCCTATCCTTGAGCGTCTACTCTTCCGACCACGAAAAGTCCCGACTAGTCGTGTTGCTATTCTAATGCCCACACGTGAGTTGGCAGTACAATGCTACAACGTGGCAACCAAGTTGGCCACCTATACCGATATTACGTTCTGTCAGCTTGTTGGAGGTTTTAGTCTTCGGGAGCAGGAGAACATTCTAAAGAAACGACCTGATGTAATCATCGCAACACCCGGTCGTTTCATTGATCACATGCGGAACTCAGCAAGCTTCACTGTGGATACGTTGGAAATTCTAGTTTTGGATGAGGCCGATCGCATGTTGGAGGATGGATTTGCGGATGAATTAAACGAGATTCTGACTACAATACCTAAATCGCGCCAGACAATGCTCTTCTCGGCCACCATGACAGATTCCGTTGACAAATTGATTCGTGTGGGACTTAACCGTCCTGTCCGACTCATGGTCGACTCCAAGAAGAACACCGCAGTGACACTGGTTCAGGAATTCGTACGATTGCGACCAGGCAGGGAAGGCAAGCGGCTGGGATACCTTATCCACCTTTGCAAGGAGCTCTACAAAACACGAGTGATTGTTTTCTTCCGACAAAAGCGTGAGGCCCATCGTGTCCGTATTGTGTTTGGTCTGCTCGGATTAAGAGCGGCCGAGCTTCATGGTAGCATGAGCCAAGAGCAGGTAAGTAGTGACCTTTCATCTACGCCATTCCTAATGGGGATACTGACTGATGATTCCATAGCGTATCAAAAGTGTCGAAAATTTCCGAGATGGAAAGGTGGACTTTTTACTGGCCACGGATCTGGCGTCGCGTGGTCTGGATATTAAGGGGGTCGAAACCGTTATCAACTACGAAGCTCCTCAGAGCCATGAAATCTACGTGCACCGTGTGGGCCGAACAGCTCGTGCTGGCCGCTCCGGTCGGGCATGTACCATCGCAGCCGAACCGGATCGCAAGGTAGTCAAGGCCGCTGTGAAGGCTGGCAAAGCGCAGGGTGCCAAGATCGTCAGTCGGGTGATCGACGTAGCCATTGCTGATAAATGGGCCGATAAAACGGAGGAGATGGCCGAGGAGATTGACGAAGTTCTAGAAGAAGAGAAACTAGAGAAGCAGCTAGCACAGGCAGAGATGCAGGTAACGAAGGGGGAGAACATGATCAAACATGAAGCCGAAATCAAGTCGCGACCCAAGCGTACCTGGTTTGAAAGTGAGCGAGACAAACGCGCAGCTCGGAAGCTAGGAGCGACGGCGCTGAATGGACCCGATTCATCCAAATCGAAGAAGGAGAAGACGAAGCTGAGTAACAAGGATAAGAAGCGCCTGGATGATGCACGGCTACGGACTGACGGCCAATTTGGACGAAAGAAGAACAAGACAGAACGGGAGAGCCAGAAGCTTGGAAGGATGGCCAACGAGAAGAAAGGGAAAGGGAAGGGGAAGCCGAAGGGACGCAAGTGATGTTTAAACATTAGAGGAGCGAGAGAAACCTAAAAATAAAGACGAAAGGATGAGAAGAGTTAAGGGGATGGAGTTGAATATAGACATTTGTATAAATATACCTGAGGTGTCAACTATGTCCGACAACGCCTGTTCAATATTCACACAAATCAAATCGAAGGTACGAGCAAATATCTAATCTATACATGCTACAAGGACAAATATTTTAGATAGGCGATGCTTAATGGGCAGATTTCGAATTGAACAATAATACAAAGAATATTGTGAGAGTCCCTCGGTTATTCGCGGAACTATGGATAGACTTGGCTCCGGTTATCGGCCTCGCACCCTGAGTCATAACAAGTCAAGTTGGGAAGTATTGGGATGCAACGGGGTTATTGGGAGTCTACAAAAAGGTTCCTTAATGATGACCATGTTAACTCATCCTTCCTGCAGTCAGGCCATGACTGAAAAAGTATGAAGTATCTTTGCAATTGGCCACATGGGGGGTTAAGACTGGGAGAATGAGGGGATCAACCTGGGTGGCACCAAATCAGATCAACCAAAAATTTCGCCCCCGCCAAATGCCCGCTGTCGGCCAAGTAAAAAAAAAAAAAAAAAAAGAAAAGGTTCTTTACATGAACAATGATTAGTGACTCACGACTCTTAAATACAACAGCAATTGCTGGCCTCTGGTCCATCCATCACTTCCTCCATCCAACTCAATCTCTCTCCACTACAACCTCCTAGTGTCTTTTTTCTCCTTCAATTGAGGAACGCTCGCTTTCCCTCTGCCTCTCTCTTTCTTTCTTCCTCGCTCACCCTCACAAACGCATACACTCTCTTTCCCCTCTCCCCTCTCCTTCCCGCTGCGGATCCTTCCCCCGCCACTCCCTCTTCTCTTCCATCATGCCAATGTATGTTTCATCAACCCTCCCCCTCTTTCTACTTGCTGCTTACCCCAGATTTCTGTGACACTGTGCTCGTGTAGCTAACCTTCTCGGGAAAGGCTCAAAGATCCCTCCAAGAAATACAGGCCATTTAAGCCCCTCAATCTCCCCAACCGCCAATGGCCCGATAAGGTTATCGACAAGCCCCCGCGGTGGCTGGCCACTGACCTGCGAGATGGCAATCAAAGTCTGCCTGATCCAATGGTATGTGTCTACTCTTGTTCTCCTTGATACCCTCAATGCTGACCTTGTGGTGGTGGTCGTGATAGGATGGAGCACAAAAACTCCGTTTCTTCAAAATGCTAGTCGATATTGGATATAAGGAAATTGAAGTCTCCTTCCCTTCCGCCTCGCAAACCGATTTCGATTTTACCCGTCATTTGGTCGAAACCCCGGGCCTGGTTCCCGATGATGTCTGGCTTCAAGTCCTCTCCCCTTGCCGTAAGGATCTCATCCGCCGCACGGTTGATTCTCTCAAGGGCGCAAAGAAGGCAATTCTACATATCTACCTAGCTACCAGCCCGTGCTTCCGCCGGATTGTCTTCGGAATGGACAAGGAAAAAAGTCTAGAATTGGCGGTTGAATGTACAAAATTCGCTCGTTCTATTACCAAGGATGACCCTTCCACAGCCGGCACCGAATGGCATTTCGAATTCTCCCCTGAGACCTTCTCCGACACTGAGCCAGAATTTGCCGCTCAGGTTTGTGAGGCTGTCAAGGCTGCCTGGGAACCTACCGAAAAAGACCCCATAATTTTCAATCTCCCTGCCACAGTAGAAATGGCAACCCCCAACGTTTTCGCCGATCAGATTGAATACTTTTGCCGCCATGTCTCCGAGCGTGAGAAGTATGTGGTATCCGTCCATCCGCACAACGACCGCGGCTGCGCTATTGCAGCCGCTGAATTGGCTCAAATGGCTGGTGCCCAACGCGTTGAAGGAACTCTGTTCGGTAATGGCGAACGAACTGGCAATGTCGATCTTGTCACTCTAGCCCTTAACCTTTATACCCAAGGTATCTCACCCAAGGTCGACTTCTCTGACATTAACGCCGTCATCAAGGTTGTGGAGGAGAGCAATAAGATCCCTGTCAATGAACGATGGCCTTACGGTGGTCAGTTAGTTGTCTGCGCATTTAGTGGTAGTCACCAGGATGCAATCAAGAAAGGATTCAAGCTCCGCGAGGATGCTGGGGCTACTGATGACGTCAAGTGGGAGATCCCCTACCTCCCTCTCGATCCCGAGGATATTGGAAGAAATTACGAGGCTGTCATTCGTGTTAACTCACAGAGTGGCAAGGGAGGTGCTGCCTGGGTTATTTTGCGTCACCTGAAGCTGGATATTCCACGGGCTCTCCAGATCGAGTTCAGTAGAATCGTCCAGAAGAGAACCGAGGAAGTCAGCCGGGAGTTGATGCCTAAGGAGGTTGTGGCCCTCTTCGAAGAGGCATATCACCTTAAATCGAACCCCCGTTTCAACCTAGTTGACTATAACATTACTACCGACCGCTCTCAATCACCAGCTCCCCCAGAGCCTGGCAAAGCCCTCAATACCAAGAATCTTAAGCGTCGCTTCACCGGTATCGTCGAGATTGACGGCCTGCAACACGCCATCACTGGTGTCGGTCCCGGTGCTATCTCGTCTCTTGCCAATGCTCTGGCTAGCCTGGGTATTGACCTCGACGTCGTCGACTACAAGGAGCACTCTATTGACTATAGGGAGGACTCATCTGGTCGTGGACGAGACGTCAAGGCTGCCACATATATCCAATGTACTGCCGCTGGTAGCAAGCAACAAGTATGGGGTGTTGGTATCCACCAAGACGTAGTTCAGGCTAGTTTGATTGCCCTCTTGAGTGCTGCTAGTTCCGTAAGTACCTTCTGAGTTTGAATACATTTATATATCTTATCGATCGATTGATTACTGACTTGTTATTTTAGTTCCTCACTAGCCGAGCTGGTTCTCCGGCCCCCTTCCGCCCTCAGCGCTCCAACACTTTGACAGATGAAGACCTCCAGGCCCTTGATCTCCTGAGTGGTGCTAACGAGGCAGTTGTCACCGCAGCTAGAGTTGCCAATGGAAATCCCGCTAGCAAACCCACAGTAAACCTGGATGCTCTGACACAACAAGCTGAAAAACAATAGACTAAGGTGATTTAGGAGGTACAATGTCCTCTACATTCATTTTGTTTGGTTTTTGGTGTTACGCTTCTCGCTCTCTCTCCCTCTCTTTTACTCTTACTTTTGATCTTCTCCGCCATCATATACTCCTTTTGAGGTGGAATATTTATATTCCATTCCCATTCCCATTTTTCATTTCTATCTTTAATTTTATTTACCCAAAAGCAAAAGCTGGAGGAGAGGTACAATAGTAGCTAGGATACACAACAAAAAACAAGTGTGTGAGCTCATGAATTGAAATAAATTATACAAAACGACAGACATGACTTTCAAGCAATTTCCCTTACCTCCAATTCTTACTTAGTAACATATACAGGGTAGGCTCACTCTCAAAAAATGATTGTGTGAATAAATAAACACAATTTAGTATGCAGGTATAGAATACTACCTCAGAAACATGGTTTCTACTTACAGTAGTAAATACACCAAATGAAATAGAAAGTATATATAATGTTCTTTCTTTACCTCTCCAAAATGAAGTTTGTTAGAAGAACCTTTGTGAACAAGCATATGTAGGTATCTAAAAGAGTTTATTTGTATATACAAAGTGTATCAAAATGTGTGTATTTATTCATCAAGTTTGGTTAGAGGGCGGGGAGTTTGAATTCAGCGTAAAGGTTAAATTTATCAAATTTGTAGATGGAAAGAAAGGAGAAGGAAATCAACATAAAACATTGTAGGGGGTAGTGTGTTGGTCAAAGAAACATTGGAAAAGATAAACTCATCATAAAAATTATATAAAAAAAATAAGGGAAAAAAAAGGAAGGGGAATGAAAAGAAAAGGCACAAAATTAATTCAGACTATGCAAGGCAAGGAAAGAAACTGACGTTGCAAATAGGTACTTAAATTAATCAATACACCTGCAAAGCTGAAAGGGGGTCGTAATCATTGTCTTGACGAGGGATAGATAAGTTGCCCAGATAATAACTAGAAGAATGTTTCTGCGAGCCTCATCTTTGACCACATGTATTATTTTCCCCCCCAGTTAGATTGGTACATGAGGGCTTCTTGCGGCCAGTCTGCAGGGTTCTCTTCTGACATAGGTCTAGGGTGGTATGCGTCACCTCGCTCAGGCAAACTGCCGCTTGGAGTAGAGCTAAATCGGTTGAGAGATGGGTCGTGATCTGGCGCTGGACGATGGGGGAGAGCTTCACCCATGGCAGGTGGAGCAGGAAAAGAAGGTTGGGAGGATGGTACCGAGATTGGAGAATTAACAAAATCTCCAAAATCGAAGCCCATATCAGGTTGGCTAATGGTTGATGGCCCACTGCCAGTCATTGGAGGATATCCATTATTTGTTGAAGAAGTTGTAGGTCGGGATAGCGGTTCCGAAATTTGAGGGACGGATGGTGCAGTTGTCGTAGGGCTGTTGACCATGGCCTCTTCTCCCGGATTTTCTATGAGAATAGGGGCGGGAGAACGAGGGCCAGACATATCGTCAGGAACAGCAGTGGATCGTCGAGTGCTCTGGCCCATGAGACTACCTGGTTTAGAGCTTTTGCTCCCACGGTGCTGAGGGGGTTCTGCAGAAACTGGAGCTTCCATATCACGAATACTAAATTGTGCAATCGACCGCAGTTTTCTTGTAACCCATGATGCAAGGACTTTACCACGCTGCTTCTCCCCTAATCTGGACCTTGGGAAATCCCCGTGGGAAACAAATGCGACGATATCGGCGACAACTTGGTGTTCATTAAGGATAGCGTTAACAATAACTGGAACAAGAGAGGCTAAATAGGCCTTCCTTGTAACTTCAACCACAACAACAATCAAACCACCCGCTTGAAACACGGCACTGAAAATATTGGATTAGCAGAAATTCGCCATGAAGATCAAGGGTCTCCACTTACCATCCACCTGTCACAATGTTACGATGGCACCTTTCTACGGAGTTTTCAATGTCCATGGGGAAGTGGTTCAGCCCGTTGACCTCGAAGGTTTCCCCAATTCCACCTAGAACGAAAAGGACTTGCATTTCCACAGGCTGACCTCCGGGACCAATTGGCCGTGTGACGGTATGTAGGAAGCCCAAATCGCCCGTGCGCACGAAGGCAACACTAGGATCACCATCAACTATGCGGCCATTGAACCGTTCCATATCAAATTCTTGCCTAGAACCGTAGAATGACTTGGCACAGGCATCAGATTGAATCCAGATCTCTCCATATTCACCGACTTGGGACAAGGTGCATGTTTCTGGGTTCACGATCGCTATTTGTGTGTTTACCGGAACCATTCCTGAATCTTGTACAAGAAGAGCGGTTGGGTCCGAATCTGGGTCAACGGGGCAAATAAGCCCACGCCGCAGGGCTCGAAGGTCGAGGCAAAGTTCAACAGGTTCAATGCACATATAGGATCTAGTGCACACCATTGGGTTGAGGACATGAGAGTATACGATATTAATCGCTGTTCGATCCAAGTTGGCTGAGGCAAAGTGCAGGCGGACTTTCTGGTCTATCAAAAAGCAATGTTAGAGAACATCGTGGTAAAAAGATATGGTAAACGTACAGATATCCACTCGTGGCCGGCCTTCTGCAGATATCATCAAATTCTTGAGTTCTTGGAGCTGGAAGCCTTTCCCAGCTATCGTGGTCATCCCGTAGTCCAACATTTGGCTAGTCGCGTATGTATCTTTGATCTTGTAACGAGAGAGAGCGAGGAAAAGCGTCATTGGATTTTGAGCGAAATCGACAGGTGAAACTAGATACGTTGGGGCCCCTAAAGATTTGTTAGTATGAAAACGGATTAGATAGTCACGAGAAAGCGAGTAACTCTTACCAACATAAATACCCATTAGGCAGGTATGTAGGAAACCAAGACCTAAAGTGCTCCGAACGCTACCTAAAACAGGACGAGAGCTAGTCATTTGGCATGTCTCTTTCTGCACCTTACACATGCCCATGATTGTATCGTGGCCAATATGGACAGATATTCTTCGCTGATCTGGCGTCCAGTATGTCCAAACCAAAGCTGCCTGGTTTCCCTTGAGCCACGCCTCTTTGACAGTGAGCCCAAGTTCTTTACAGCCATGCGATTGTTTGGAAGGTTTTGTAGTATTGTAGATTGCCGGTACACCTATTCGAAGGACCTGGGCAGATTGCTTGATATGCTGAGAAACAATCTTCTGTTTCATTACATGGTCAACATCACTGTTAACCAGAATAGCCTTCACGCTGAAATCGCTTATGACATGGAGAAAGGCTGGGGCATCTTCCGAAAGTCGATTCTGGTCGATAGGCGCGAGAGGAATCACAACAACACCGAGACAGAAACATGCATGGATGGCGTAGACGTACTCCTCCGAATGAGTATACATCAAAATCAAGTGATCACCAGGCCGAACTTTGACTTTGTTTTTTAGATACATTGCAACAGCAGCAACCTTCATGTCGAACTTTTTCCAGGTGATACCTTTTCCTTCTTTTCCGCGACCATCAATGGAACAGTAAGCAAGCTCCTCTGCCTGCCTTGATACACGCCACTGGAGCAAGTCCACGATTGTCGAGAAGTTATTCAGAGGTGTGGAGGTGCGGTCATCCATTACAATATCGCGGTAATCCACACCTGAGTATTGCTTCTCCTGCATGGCGAGAATATCCTGTCGTGACATTAATGCCAGGGGCGACCAGATACCTCCAACTGGATCAACCCCAATGGGGAGGTTCATCACTGAGCGCCCAACGCCGAACTTGACATGTACACAGGGTAATTGCCCAGCATCAAAATCTTTGCGACAAAGCATATTGCCGATCTCCTGCCTTCCATTTTTGATGACACGAGGGAGAGTATTGGGGGCTGTAAGGAGGACACAATAGACCCGCAAGTGGTGCTCTTGATAAAGGATCTCCATACACCGTTCTGCTAAGGATTCAAGGAGAGCTGAATCTAGTTGCCGCGGGGGGCCACCGGAGGTTGTAGGCGCTGTTGATGCTGCATATGACTCTAAAACAACGATAGGAAGGTGCTCTTCATTGACAAAAACATCAAAGGCGGTACAGTCGTGAATTTTGGGAATACCCTTCAGAATGCTGACAATCAGGTGCTGAACAAAGAAATATCTGTGTTCAGCAGTTTCCTGTCCATGTTCAACCCATTCGACCTTTTGACGTATTCGATCTTCATAAAGGCCTAGAACAAAAATTTTGCCCTCAATTACGCAGCCAAGGAGACCTGTTCTCAGAAATTCGGGTTCCACTAGAACTGGAGTAGGGTTACCCTCTTCGAACTTATACGGCCGTGCATGGAAAATAGCTTCTGTGTGTTTTGGAAGGGCCCAAAATCCACCAGAAAGAGATGGTGAATCAACCCATATTTCACCAACGACGTTCGAAGTACATAGTAAATTGGTCTCAGGATCAACAACTGCTACTGTTGCGTCTGGAATAGGGTAACCGAAAGAGCCAACACGCACGGCATTCGGTATGGTCGAGGCGTATTTTCTAGCATCTTCCCCCATGGCTAATACCACAATTTCATTGCTCTTGAGCGCTTCTTTGTCAAGGAGGGCTTCGCCAAGCTCATTTTTCCCTTGTTCTGTAGGAGCCGGGGCGGCTGAGCCGCCACCTAGTAAACTGCTTCCAAATCCGCTGTTGCCAGCTTTACCAGACCTCTTCTCCTCTTTTTTGGCTTCCTGATTTCCAGCTCGGTCCATTTCATGAGTTAACGGACAACCCATTCGTTCCTCGCCGCCAAGCCAATCCCTTACACTGATCACCATGCCGCCATGTTCCGGCAAGCATAACATTGGAGCAACGATCTCTCGAGCTCTCGGGTTTCTCATTGGTCTCAGCCACCTATCTGCAAGAATTTCATGGAACTCAGCATCCACTGTAAGGGTATCAATGAGACAGAGCTTCAAACTTCCGAAGTTTGGCTCGGAATTTTTTTTGTAGTGCCGTGTAGCCATCGGATCTTGTTGGTAATTGTAAGCAGTTATTTTCAATCCAGGGTAGTCAGCAACCATAATGGTGGCTCTGTATTTTGTGATAAGATGTGCATATAGACCTGGCGTTTCAACTGCTCTATCTTCTAGCCAGACAGTTGTATGACCACCATAAACTGTGAGAAGTACACCCAAAATCATACCAATACCCTGCCTAGGGTCAAGATATGTGATAATGGTTTCGCCGCGTGTTCTAGAGTTTGATGATGAGGGCACAGTTGCGAACATTGCACTGAGACAAGCCATTTGGTGCATTATAGTTCGGTGGCTCATGACAACACCGCGTAAATCTCCCGTGGGTGCACGGGCAAATTCAATATAGGCTAGATCGGGAACAACAAGTGCTGGTGTATCATCTTTTTTCTTCGGGTGGTAGCTCCCAAATTCATTTGTTTTCCACCATTCCACGCCTCTAGGCCAATTCAGCTTTTGGGTGGTGATGTCTCTTTGGAAACTTTTGAGATTGTTTTCCGTTGTCAATGCAAGATGTGCTTGAGTCGAAGTTAGAACTAGATTAAGACTTTGATAGTCTTCAAGACTGTTAATTGGGACCGCAACAACCCCAGCAATAAAACAACCCATCAACGCAACGGCAAACTCTATTATCTCAGAATCACGGTAAATCAAAGCTACTCGATCTCCACGATATAGATTGCTCTTATCACGAATAACTTGCGCGACCTTCTCTGCACGACTTGCGAGTTTATCCCAAGTTATAGATGCAATTTCCTTCCCTTTTTGATCTAAGACCCAATATGCTGGCTGCTTTGGATGGGTTCGAGCACGGTGCCTGAGAACAGCCGGAATATTGTCAAAGTTAGACATCGGTGTGTTCTTATCATGTGGATCATGTACCGCAAATGGGATATCTCGTGGTTCTAAGGGCAATAGATGATCGACTGCTGGACCGTGGGGAAGTTCGGACGTAGGTATAAGTGGTGGCGCTATGTTTGCAGAGGGCGAAAAAGCATCGGACTGGGAGTAGCGGTGATAGCCGCCACCATAGCTATCTCTGTAGTCGTCCTGTTGTTGACCCGCAAAGTCTGAGAAGAAACCTTGTTGCGAGTCGAGCATTGTTGATTGTCGCGAGGCGGCACCAGGTCCTACTTCATATGATCCTATTGGCTCATCTATGTGGTCATGGGGTACGCCGGGAGTGAACGCATAGTTCTGGCTTAATAACGTGGCTGTTCGCGAATCTTCCTGCATTGGAGGAGCCGGTTGTGCTTTGGGGAGGAAAAGCGAGTCATAGGATGATGTAGAGGGCATTCGACCATGGCCCTGTACCATTGCCCTATCCACGTCAAACGAAAATTGGGTATCTCCGCTCACTCTTCGATCATATCCGAAACTTCCGTTGCCCTGCATATCATCTGGTCTACCCGCGAATGAGTGAGAGGCTAAACCTTGACTAGATTCGGCAGTCGGCGGCCGGACATTGAGTATGGCAGGAGGGGAATTAACGGAGCTAGTCATTGAGGAGGAGGGACCAGCGGGGTTAGTTGAATTCAATGCCATGTTGGACCCCAAGAATTGCGAAAGGAGGAGGGTTCGCCGTTTCTGATAGCTTTGGTGGAGTTAGTTCCATTAATTCTTAGTGTTCGGAAAGGGTATGCTCATATGATATATCCTTATAGGGAAACCATATCCGCCTAGTTGCGCTTCACAGAACTTGAAAGATAGTAAAATAACAGGAGGGGCTGCTTACCCTTTCTCTGTAATATCGCCCTCCTGTAGAAGAGAATGGATTAGTGAAATGGGATGCGGAAAGCACAACGTCAAGAGCCTCTGGCCCTTTATCTCATGATTTGAGTTCATACCTCCAATTCCCTGTCCAGATCGCGCAGAGCGACCTGAAGATCTGGATGATCCTCTGCCATGTTGGCGAAATGCGTTCACAAGAGTGAGAAAACGAGGGGCTCTAATTTGATGAGTTTATAAGCGGGGTTGAAGGACAGGCGAGACACCTCATCGCAGGGCTGTTGAGAGTGTTCAGCGAGAAATCAAGGGAGGAACAAAGATCAGACTATGACTTCCCCGACTTGAACGGCCTCCCTCGAAGTCGACGTCAACGTCAGTTGGGATGATCTCTCACGAGTTGTCTGGTTCTCCGCGTCGGACAGCCACAGCGTCACCTGCCGCCGTGGCTACCCCAAGGACAAGGGACAACCCAATAAGAGACTAAGAGCCCAGCACCGCCACACCACTAAGAGGATATTTGAGACATCGGCACTCAATGTCTTTTGATCAACACTTGATTGACACTGACGGAGATAAACATTCAATCAATAGGATAGGACCACATGTCACTTGAATTGCCTAAAATGGGCTTAGGTTTATTACACATTTACATTTTCTTATATCCTGCGTAGGTGGGTTCTTGGAGAATACACATGGTGGACCCCAAAGCACCTGTTGATAGATAGTAGCATATACTGGTAACCTAGTACCTGTCGCCAAAAACCCTATTTTCCTTTTCAAAATTTCACCTATCGTCTAGGTATATAGCTGTATTACCGCTTTGTACCTGAAATGTCATATAAAGTACGTACCTATATTGGATCTTATGTGAAAGTACGTCATTCTAACGACATGACAAGGTTAATAGATTCTGTTAGTGATTCAAACAACCAATTGGATATTTATAAAGATTCATAGTGGGAGGTTTAATATCCTTTGATAGGTAAATAATCATTGATGTTAATGATAGGCAAGAGCGTTCGGGGGGAGAAGTGGCAACCAAAGTAATACCTAATCACGAGGAAAAGGAAATAACCAAGAACAAGATTATCACTTAAACCTAGTATGGGTAATCAAAAACTTTCCGAAGCCGGACTTCTAGAAGATTTGATGAGAGAAACAATTTATACCAATAATAGTAAGTTAGTAATAGGAAGAAACATAAGAACAATTTTTTGGTTTAAGCAAGGAAAGAAGTTGGATACGATACTAACTCGTTCTGCGCCTTGGCACTAGTCCATAACAGGACTAGGGGCCCAATGCAGGTGGTGGAACGATCACATGATGTCGATTCCATTATTGGTGACGAGCCTGCCCTAACCCACCCACAGTGCTAAGCGAAGCGCACCTCCAATTTCCTTGTGCTTTGAAACATTTCAGCCGACTGACTGCCATCGTCGACATTAAAGGTTCAACCAACGACACCGTCCGTCACCTTTCACCAAACCCTCCCTCGACAACAGGTGCATACGGCGTCCATAATGTCTGATCACGGGGAAGAGGTCGAAATTCCCACTGGTGCCTTCCAGGCCCTGCCCAAGGATGCTCTCGCGGAGATGGGAACCGTGAAGCTCTTCAACAAATGGAGCTATGAGGATGTTGAGATTAGGGACATCTCTTTGACGTAGGTGTCTCCCAATACTTTGCGATTCTATTGCTACGGTGGAATTATTCGTCGGGGATATCAGTCGTGCTGGGATTAGATGTGAGGAGGATTCAAGAAGGACTGAACCGCGAACGGCAACCGCAGGGGAAAAAAATGAGACGATCATGAAATAGAATTACCAGTGATACTAACGTCGAACTACGCATATAGCGATTACATTCAGATTCGTTCCCCTGTCTACCTTCCTCACTCTGCTGGTCGTTATGCCGCCAAGCGTTTCCGTAAGGCTCAGTGCCCCATCATCGAGCGCCTGACCAACTCCATCATGATGAACGGCCGCAACAACGGAAAGAAGCTCATGGCTGTCCGCATTGTTGCTCACTCTTTCGAGATTGTACGTTGAGTTCACTTCCACACGCGAGCGGTTCGAATTATCATACTTTATATCCGATTATGCTGACAATTTTGGGTTTTGGCTACTAGATCCACATCATGACCGACCAGAACCCCCTCCAGGTCGCTGTTGATGCTATTGTCAACTGCGGTCCCCGTGAAGACAGCACCCGTATCGGTTCCGCTGGTACCGTCCGTCGCCAGGCCGTTGATGTTTCTCCTCTCCGCCGTGTCAACCAGGCCATTGCTCTCTTGACCATCGGTGCCCGTGAGGCCTCTTTCCGTAACATCAAGAGCATTGCTGAGTGCCTTGCTGAAGAGCTCATCAACGCCGCCAAGGGCAGCTCCAACTCCTACGCCATCAAGAAGAAGGACGAGCTCGAGCGTGTGGCTAAGAGCAACCGGTAAAATGGTTTTGTTGGGTGTATTCTCCGTTTGGTCCTGTTTTTATGAGTACTGGAGTGGACGGGGGGTTTTTTAGGATTCGGTCGATTTGCATGCTTCTGCGCGACTGTATTTACCTTCAGACAGTCACGGGAGGGAGCAAGATCCAAAACAAAAAAAGAAATCGGACGGCTTTCTTCTACAGTAGATGAGATGCGATCATGAAAACCTAAGACTACAAAGTCGATATCATTTTTTTCTAAACCGAAAAATACAAATTTTTTCCCTGTTTTTGTTCAAAAACAGATTTACGCCCGAAGGTCTTGGGAAAGGGAAATTGACAGCCGTCTCGACGCCCTTGGGATTCGTAGATAAACATTTATTAAAACCATCTGGGAAAAAAAATTTTTAGAATAAAAACCAATCAAGGATTAATCATTTAGAACTGGGATGATTCCTTGAAAAAAAAAAAAAAATCCCCAGATGGTTCCTTGGGAAGAATGATATATGGAGTATTGCCACAACCAAATTAGATTGCTTATCGATATGCTGTGCCGTAGTAAGTGAGGAAGAAAAAAAAAAAAAGTTCTTGGGTTTGCACCACCAAACCATCCTCATCCGCTTTACAGCAGCACAACAATCAGTTTCAAAAATAATCATAAACTGATACAATGGTTAAAAGGAAGTTGGGGGCCTTGGAAAAGGTTGAGGCTGATCTGTGTGTATCCCTTGATCTGCCTGCGGCCACTGCAGAGATTTCACTAACATTATTTGTCTTGCTTCGCAGCCCCAATCTACAGCATAAAATCCGGCGAGACCCGAAGTAAGCATACTGACTCTTTATTTATTGCTCTTGATTTTGCCTATGCAATCTTTTACTGATCAGTTTTCCTGACGGTCAGATCCTATATTGAAGACTTCCGTGCGCAACACTATCAATATGAGAGTCACCGAGAAATTTTTATGGCCGCACCTTCATCCGCAACGGATACGGGAATCATTTCTCTACGTGAATTGGTAGATTTCATTGCACATGTGGCTGATTGTTACCCAGAAATCACCAAGGACTTTGGTGCACAATTGATAGAAATGTTGACTCAACACCACTTGGTCCTAGAACAGGAACTGCGAGAAAAAGTCGTCGGAAGTCTGGTGTTGTTAAGGAAAAAGGATCTTCTTGATTCAGCGACGTATGTGCTAATGTATATTCTTCTAAAAAAAAAACGCACATTGCTAACAGTGAGAGGGAGCCACAGGTTACTTCAAACTCTATTCCCAATTCTCATCTCTACCCCCAGCAAGACCCTACGAGCATTGATCTTTCAAAAGATTTTAATGGACCTGCGATCTTCCAATGCAAAGACCACAAACCACAAACTCAACCGGACTATGCAGACCGTCTTGTTCAACCTAGTCACGTCAGATCGTACCTCTTCAAAGGGTTTGTGGGCTATTAAGCTCACACGTGAACTGTGGAAGCGTCAAATTTGGACTGATGCTAAAGCAGTGGAAGTTATGAAGGAGGCCAGTTTGGCTGAAAATGAAAAGGTTATTGTTGGTGGAGTCCGCTTCTTTTTAGGTGGGGACAAGGAGAGAGAGGAAATGGAAGAGGAAAGTAGTGATGAAGAGGCTATTGATCTTGGTCGTGTGAAGCATCAGGTTGGAATCAACAAAAAAACCAAAAAGAAGTCACGCGCTGTGGAGAAGGCTAAAGCAACTGTTAAAAGACGAGAGCGTAAGAAGAACCAGCCTCATCCTTTGAATTTTTCTGCCCTCCACCTCCTGCACGATCCACAAGGTTTCGCGGAGGCTCTTTTCTCGAGGCACTTGCAGAGCAACAAATCGAAGTTGAATCTGGAGCAAAAGCTTATGGTACTACAACTTGTGACCCGCCTTGTCGGATTGCACAAACTCCACATCATGCACCTATACTCCTACTTCCAAAAGTATCTCACTCCCCGACAACCTTCCGTCACATCATTCTTAGCATCTCTTGCACAAGCATCTCATGACCTGGTCCCACCTGATGACCTTGAACCTCTGATTCTCAAGATCGCAAACGAATTCGTATCAGAAGCGTCGGCTTCAGAAGTCGCCTCGGCTGGCTTGAACGCCATTCGAGAAATATGTGCTAGGCAGCCTCTCGCAATGAACGAGACATTGCTTCAAGACCTAGTCATGTATAGAAAGAGTAAGGATAAAGGTGTCGTGATGGCGGCGAGGGGACTTCTCAGTCTTTACAGAGATGTTGGCCCTGAGATGCTGAAGCGACGAGATCGTGGCAAGGAAGCGTCGATGGGGCTCCAAGCAGGAGAGAAGAAGGAGAAGCGATTTGGTGAGCAAGAAATCGGTGGTATTGAGGGTCTAGAACTGCTAGAGAAGTGGAAAGAGGAAGAGCGTAAGAAAAAGAGGGCTGAGAAGGGTCTGCCCTCCGATGCAGAAGATGATGACGAAGAAGATGAGGACGATAATGACTGGGCTGCTTGGAATGTGGAGGACGATGAAGACAGTGACGATTCTGGCGGATGGATTGACGTTCAAAGTGATGCAGAAATTGAGCTTAGTGACTCAGATGATGAGGACGGCCGTCCGACGAAGAAAGCCAAGCAAGGCGAAGTGGGCGCGAAGAGCTCTGAGGTCAAACCTGCCGAGAGCACAAATGATTCGAAGATGCCCAGTATCGCAACGACACGTATCCTTACACCGGCCGACCTCGCTAAATTGCAAGAGCTACGACAGCAATCTGCAGTGAATGCACTACTTTCAGGCTCTAGGAGGGCTGGCCAAGCCGCATCCAATACTTCCCGCCATGTTGAAGACCCACTAACGGCAGCTGAAATCGAGGGACTGGCAGCCCTGTCGGCAGGAAAGCAGACTCGTGAAGAACGCATTGCTCATGCTAAGGAAGGAAAGCCCGATCGTTCTGAATACAAGAGTATCACTGCAAGACGTAAAGAGCGCAAGGAATCGGAAGGAAAGAGCACCACGAACAAAGAGAAGGCGCGCAAGAAAAACTTCCTTATGACATTAGGCAAGGCGAGGTCAAAGGGCAAGAGAAGTCTAGTCGAGACACGAGCAGTATTGCGAGCCCATCAAGAACGGGCGAAACGTGGTGGCAGAAGAGGAAACGTTGGGGCATGAAAAACAATATGATATATTCCGCTGGAGCATGAGCGCCTAGGTTGTGTATATAAGAGATACAAACTAGTAATTAGTCCCTAATCGTTTAAATTTTCTTTCTTTCCTTTAAATATATATATACATATATATGTATTGATTTATTAATTTATTTTTATTTTGTTACCTCCAAGAAGTATACCATCTCTCAGCTGCCACCAGCCCTAAGCCCTGACCATATTTCCCAAAGAGGATAAATTAGGTCAGGCGCGTCATCCCCGCGTCGCGCGTTTGCCCGCGACTTACCAGCCTCGCCTCTGCTCCGATTCCCGCTTCCTTTTTCCCATTGTCACTCGTAACATCCAAAACATTCTCTCAACATACTCTCGTGAATCCACTGTAACAACCCCTCCTCACATCATGTCATCTCCTAAGGCCAATGACAAACGCCGACGCTTCCAACCGCCGATCACCACCTTCTTTTCCACCACCACAAGCCCTGCCGATTCCCCCGATGTCTACCCCTCGTACTTGTCAAATAGCCACTATTCCGCCGCTACCCACTCACTCACACCTGTTGTTCCCCCTAAAGTTCAGGCATCTCTGCTTTCTGTAGGGATGCGCGTCCGTAAATCTGTTGCAGAGGGTTACAAGACAAAAATGGTAAAGGTACAGGAAGAGAAACCGCAACCGCCAATCACCTTACCGTCACAAGCTACTCAAAACACCCGCATGCCTAGCACTGCGTATTCTTCAATTGCCCGTTCAGAACTTGCACCCTTCTGCGGCATGACCAAATCTGGCGAATCCTGCTATGGGGTCCTCCAGTCCCGACCTAGACCTTACTTTTCCGCAACAGTGGGACTCGACCGCCATTTACTTAGCACTGATGATGCGGAAACCTCATCCATCCCTCCCAGCAGCCAGGAATCTGTCGAGTCATCCTTTCGGAATACTGTCCAGAAACGAGCTTACAACTTTGATGAAGACGACGATGAAGATGAGGAGGAACTATACGAAGAAAATGCATTTCGTGGATCGCACCTATGGCAGAGCTCTTCATGTTTGAATTCTATTGCGCCTGTTCCTAGGCGTGCCGCTAGTCACATGGCGGGACGGACGATTCTTTCTCCAAAATTAGGAGGACGACATCGTTCCATTCATAGTGTTGATAAAACAAAGTCTATGGATATTGATGGATTCGAGGAACCATTATTTCTGCGCCGACGTGAAGAGGTTGATACGGATTTTGAAGTCCAGATGGGTGGGACCTAAAATCTTGCCGTCTTCCCCACCTTTCATTCTCTCCTCATTTGCTCACGATCCTTTTGCTCTTTCCCCCCCTAAAAATAATATTTTTTAGGCTTGCTACCTACTTGCATCCGGGTCTCTGGTTAGTATCTGTGATATTGGGCGCCTAGTTGGTCACCCCTGAGCTGGTTTTCGATATTCGACGCGACATTGATGTTGGTTCCGGACATCGTTATCTTATTTTATTTTTTTTTTCTCCCTCCTTTGCATATTATTACCTCAGAGGACTGTATAATACCCCCGGACTGACTTTATTGGCGATCTAGGCTGCCCATAGTTTGTATTTATACGTTGATCGTGAATTTAAGCTACTAGGTAGATATCCATCCAATATTCATAACATATAATATATTCTTTCTAATATAGTAGTTCTAACATGCACACAAAAGCCTGACTTATATAATCATTTTTTTTTAAAAAAAAAGGGAGAGAAAAAATACACACACCCAAATTGAGTGTGTGAGCAAATGGTGAACAGAAAACGCTATTGCCGAACGCCCACCTTATTTTAGACGATGTAAAAAACAAATGATATATAGATAGACAGAGGAATAAACATTTCTACAGTTCATCTTTCACATTATATTTTGGCTTGTCTTCCTTGCCTTCTGAGTCTTTCTCTTCCTTCGGCGATTCCGTCTCCTTCTTTGGCTTCTCAGACTTTTCTTTCTTGCTGCTCTTCTTGGGTTGGTCGGCCTTTTTAGCCGCTGCGGCACCCATCTTTTCGTACACCCGATTGAGTGCACGTTCGAGGTCCTTTAGTCGGATATCTATTTCGGCAACAGTGAGAGCCGGATCATCTGTTTCAGTTAACTCTTTCTGGAGAGCAAGCTGAGTTTCGAACCAGGAACTAGCGGATTCGTAAATTTTCCCTAGGCCGGCCAGGTCAGAAGGTTGGAAGACGGAATATCTCGGGATAACTGGTTTGGGCGTGCTACTGCCTGATGTAGTTGAAGATGTTGTAGTTGTCGATGTAGTATATGGGTCGTCATCGAGGTCATCAGCATTAGCAGATGTGGAGGTGGTAGCGGTGGCTGACGTTGAAGAATTCAACTCGCTAGTTGAAGTTGGATCAGATTCTGCGAGAATCGACGAATAAATTTCTTCGTCCTGCTGGATTTGCTTTTCCATCACATCCATTACCATCCTGACGTTCTTTAGTGACTCTTGGAGGGACGTGACGCGGCCTGGGCGAGCTGAGTTTTCCTGTTTCCTCTTCAAAGTAGGATTGACAATGTCCTTAAGTGACTTGAGTTTTTCTTTGAACTCAGAGGTTTTGGCGTCCGAGCCATCTTCGTAGAGCCAGTCACTAGTAGCGGAAACCTTTTCCTTGAGGGAACTCAGCTGTTCGTCTTTAAGTGCTTTAGTAAATTCCTCGTCCTCTGTGAGATCGCGACTCCGGTAGATGAACGATTCAAGCTCATTTATAGCCTCCTCGCGAAGAATTCGATCACGATCCGAAGCATCGAAGGCTTCTAGACGGGCTTTAATACGAGTAAGTTCAGGTGAAGACAGCATAGGGACACCGAGAGTAGAGGTTGTGAAGCTGATAGGGACAATCTCTGTTCTAATGGCGGAGGCTGTCTTTTTGCTTTCCTTGGCGGAGGTCGTAGAAGTGGTTTCACTAGCAGTAGAAGACGTGGACGCTTGTGCGTCCTCTGGCTCTAGAGTGACTGACTCACTTGGCTCGTCGTTTTCTCCCAGAGGTGCCTGCTCATCCTTCTTGGAGCCAAGGCCGAAAAATCCTTTCACATCTTCAACGACACTCCCTTTTTTGGACGACTCGACTTCACAGCTCACAGAGCCACCAACAACTTCGGGAAGGCCATCTGTAGGGCTCAGTCTGATGGAAATTTTGGTTGTAATATTGGCTGCTGAGCAGTCGAAGCTTTCTTTCAGTTTGTCAACAGAAGCAGTGAGATTTTGTGTTTTAACTCCTAGTATAGGCAGCTCAACAACATCGCCACCCATAGGCACCTGCTGGTAGAAGCTGAACTCGAAATCTTCGAGGTTTTTCATGGTGACTAGTTTATCAGGCCCAACCTGGGAAGTCGGAGTAAATAGCTTTTGCTGTCTTTCCTTGGACTCTGAGGACCATTTCAGCACAACTGGGTAACCAGAAATGTCACTAGCGCGGATGTCTTTGACACGGAAACTCGGGCTAAGACCAGCACCTTTAAAAGCAGCACCAAAAACGGCTGCCTCATCTGCATTCACATTTGTTCTAATCTTGCTAGAGCCCCCGCAAACATTTTCTAATTCCTTTTGCACGAAGGGCATACGGATTGCACCACCATGCAGGATCACGGAATCAATATCACCAAGTTGTAGTCCAGCGGCAGCCAATGCTTGTTGCAAAGGCTTTCCAACACGGGCGATATGTTGTTCAGCGAGCTCTTCAAACCTGGAGCGCGAGGTGCGGTACTTAAAATTGAGGTCCTCCTCAAATAAACTTTCAAATGAGGCACTCGTTTCGGTATTTGCGCTTAAAACCTGACGGATCTTCTCGGCATCTTTCCAGAGTCTTGACATGGTTTTACCATGTGATTGTACATCTTCAAGAGTGACACGATCTTTCAGTTTTTTCTCCTCCACTAACTGGGAGACCATATCTTGGACGAGCAGGTCATTTAAGGAATCACCCCCGAGAGTTTTATCCCAGCCCGCCCCCACGACTTGAACTTCCTGGATAGTCTTGTTAAACCGTCCGACATCCTTTACCGTACGACTCTGGAAGCGTAGAACACTAGCAGTGGTGGAGCCAGCACCCATATCATAAACGACATGATACTCAGGCTTTTGTCCTTCTGAGACACTCGGGAAGGTGCGTGTCATTGCATAATTTAAACCGACGGCAAGACCATCACTGATGAAAGCTTCCACGTTTAATCCGGCGAGTTCTGCTGCTAATCGGAGACTTCTCTTTTCGTCAGCCGTGTAAAATATGGGGTAGGTAATTACAACATCTCGGATGTCAGAGCCCTTTCCCGCCAAAACATCAGCATTGGCTTTGATCTGCTTTAGCTGCATGGCCAGTAGCTCTTCCACAAGAAATGCATCCTTTTTCTCCTCATCCCCTAGCCTGTTGCTTCGAAGTCCAACGGTATCCCGTTCACCCGGGGCGCTTTCCAGCTTCAGAGAAGGATAGCGGCTATGGTATGTTTTCACGGTCTCTTCATCTCCGCCATTGAAAGGAACGCCCAGAAGGGTTTTTAGGTTCACGTATACATCGTCAGGATACCGTGCTGAAAGAGCAAGAGCATCGCCACCATAAAACCGTTCCGGGAACAAGGCATCACTCTGCCGAGTGGGTTTGAATGCTACAGCGGCAGATTCCTTACGCTTCGAGTCCTTAGTGAGAACAATCTCTAGAGGGATTCCCGGTTTCACTAATGCGGCTTTAAAATATTCAGTGCCAACATCAATTCCGAGGACTGCAGAACCCGCGGCTGAAGCGGGAGCGGGGAAGCTTAGAAAGAAAAGTAGGAAAGGTAGAATTGCGAGGGAGAGGATTGGTGATGATGAAAATAGATTGAGCGAGCTTTGTCGCCGGCTATTCGGAGCCATTATCTAGGTATGGATGGATCCTACTGCTGCTGCAAGTTGATTAACAAGATAAATGCCAATGGGTGAGCATTCGATGATATACCTCAAAGCAGTAGGTGGAGGAGAGAGGGGTAGCAAGTATGCGAATAAGGAACAGTAGCTGTTCAATATTTTTTTCTATATATTTATCCAGCTCCAAGCGAGGCTGCAACAATTGGAGGAATTGGCAATCAGTGCGTATGCGCAAAGAAGTTGGACCAATTAGCCGTGCATTCACTGAGATAAGCTTGACATATGCCAGGTAGGTTGATCGATCGTTTTACTCCGAGGGGTGAGCGAGGTAGAATGGGTAGGGGATAGGAGGTAAAGCAGAGAACGGGGTATTGAGGAATATCAAGTTATAAAAGCCATCTAGCTCTCAATGACATTTGGTGTTACGGGCCACCTGGCAGTTAGGTGAGAAAGGGTCCAAGATGGATGAAATGAAGGTGTCCGCTTGGAGAGGACACGTTTGGCTCGCGAAATGCACAACCCGTAAAGAGATATGTTTGCATTGTTTGGTCTCCGCCATGGCTGTCGTCATAACAAGTACTTATATTAATATACAACTGGTAGTTGCATTACACAAGTGTCCTTGCATAAAACTTTTGCTTTTATTAGAAAATATATACACCTATACATATATATTCAAGTTCGAAACCTCTCATGTCACTTTGCTAATCATCATCGAAATCAGAGTCATTCATCCACCCCGTCTCATAGGACTCTCGGATCTCTCCCAGCCCATTCACTAGGTTCTCTCGCTCATCAACGCTTATTACTCGACGAGCAAGCAACTCCATAATTTTAATATTTTCAGCTGTACGGGAAGAAGCTGTTAATGCGGAAATGACGTTAATTTTTTTATCCGGAGTAGATGCTGGAAATAAGTTATTGGGGAAGCTATCGAGAACAGGAAATTGGAGTGGAGCATGGAATCTATCAACCATATAGATTAGCAAAAGCAAAGCAAAGGCAATCAAAGAGAGTAATCCCTACCGATGAAAATTAGGTTCTGAATTATATAGTCGTTTCCTTCTCAGAACAGCCAATTCTTCTTGCGACGTGTGGTCGTTATTTTCCTCCAGGCCAAACCCACGAGAGACCTGGACCTGATTAAAAATATGAGGAGTATCGCGGAATATACCGTCATAGGTGAAATCTAAATCAAAGGCTGTTTGTGCCTGGGAAATTTTGCCTGGAGAAACCTGATTCAATCGCTGAGGGCTCTCGCGACTTTCTCGCCCCTGAGTGATGGTGCATTGTAGCTCAAAGATTTTATGAAGCCCATCATCACTGGCTAAAATAGCCTCGAAATCCTGAAAATGGCGCAACCTAGTTGGAAGGGTAACACTTTCCACAGCTGCGCTAATCAACGCGGAGGTGTTCCATTCCGAACGAGGATCGAGGTGGATAGTACTAGGAATTCGACTAGGTGGGTCGATAATCGGTGCATATAATGTGGACTGTGGCGAGATATTACATAAAGACCTTGCTTTATTCATATCACGTTTAACTTTGCTTGTCTAGATTTCATCTGATTAGGCCTAAATTAGGAAGGGGACGGGTTGAGGGGCTTACTTGATGGACTCTTTGGCTATCTTCACTGGCCCAAACCCAAAGGGCTTTCTTCCCGTATTCATCAACCAATCTATCCACATACCGGGCCGCAAATCCCCCCCACGCATCATCAGAGCTGGTAAATAACTGCAGGGCCCGTAAGTGATCACACTCTTCAGCGAAAGGCCTAATGTCTCTATCGAGCAAATCGTGCTCTTTGTCGAGATCATTAAATAGTTCCTCTCCGACATTCCAGTTCTCAAAGGGCATAATCCTAGAATTGAGCTCGTAGTCATTTAGTTGAACAATTGATCGAGGGTGATAAAAGACCCTATTGTAATCTGACCAGTAGCGAACAGTGTCAGAGGTGAGGGGTACTCCAGGAACTCCCTCATCCAGACTTTTCTGATAAGCACTCTGGGGGATTGCAGTTTGCTGTTGGAGGATCTCCTTTCCATCCCTGTGCGTAGGACAAGGCTGATAAGCTCCGTGAAGCAAGCATGAAAATAGCCGGGGAGACGAAAAGCTTACCAGAGGCCTTGTCCAGGCGCCAAATCGTCGCTTAGTTCATAAAGAGCATTATGTTTTCGTAGCGTGCCAAAAGCACCTTTTAAGTCATATATCAAGGTTCGGGGAGTAAATGTTTCATACCCTTCTACACCAATGCCTGGCCGAAAATGAACATCATGATCAACTGGAGATTCATCTTCTTCGTTATAGGTAAAGTACGACTCCTAGGCAAAATATCAACCGCGTAGCCCGTGAAATGCAAAGAGGTTAGCAAGGTGCTTATACACCTAACGACTGCCTACCTGAAGGTTCCAGAAATGGGTAGCTAAATAATTTGCCCGCTGCCCCAGTTGAACCGTGAGGATTTCATGCATAATTAGAAACTGAAGTTGGACATGGGCGACTCAGCGAAAATATAGTCTGTGGGCTTAGCCACACATACATTTGAACATTAACAAATAAAAGCCAGAATCAAAGGATTTAAATGGTCATGATCACATGTGAATTGAGTCCGCGCCACTAAGGAGGGGCGTCCATATTTAGTATAGCGGCAGCAGCAAAAACACGTGAATCTCAAATCCTTAAAGGGGCTAGTATGGTTGTCCTAGGCAACAGTCACCTGATGGGGGCAAACGGCGGAAGCAAAGAAACTGTTGACTGTTGTGGATGCGTCAACTTTATCAGGGATCAACAACACTTCTTGCCGCTCCACCACCAACTGACTTCCAACAACCAACGATATTGAGAAACCCTCAGCCGCGGAGTGTCATGTTATAACCGCTACGAAATACCCCTCAACCTACCTCGAAGGATTCTATCCGCAGCAATGGATTCGCCCTCAAGCATATTATCAAGCCCATCAAAGGTGCTCAACCCCTTGTCGCCCGAGCGCATCAATCAACAAGTCTTACCCAACTCACCCTCAGCTGTATCAGAAGTCCTACGAGCGCAACGCAAGGGTAATAGAGGACTTTCTGATGTACAGGCCAAGGTCGCTTATTTGAATAATTTATCCCGGGGGAGCAGTCCTGCGGCCGGCGGGCCACCAGCATCGGCCGGAGGCGCAGCAGCATTACAGCGAGCAATCCTTGGACGCGAAGAAGCGGAATCTGCGCTATCTAGGGTCTCTTCCGAACTGTCCGAAGCGCAGTCTCGGGAGCGTCGCATTAGCGAAAGGCTTGAGTCTCTTCTCGAAGAACTCCAAACGGCGAAGGAACGCCGGGCTCATGAAAGGGTAGTCTTCGAAAAAGAAATTAGGAAGGCACGAAAAGAGGCTTTCCGTGCGGGATCTACATTAGTGAAAGTGCAAGAGGAACTGAAGAATGCGAGGTCCGAAGCAAAATCATTCAAAGATGAACTCGTCTCCGAACGACACGCTAAGGAAGAAGCGAGACAAGAAGCATTTGAACGAGCCTATGCACTTGCTGGCTTAACGGAAGAATTGCAACTTCTTAAGGGGCGTCTGCGCACTGCAGAAGCAAAAAGCCATTCAGCTATTCTCGAAGCACAGGCCCAAAAGATGAATAAGGAGCATATTTCACGAATGTCGTTAGCCGAAGGAGATCTTGCGCTCTTAATGACACCCACTCCTCGACGGCCCAAACGATCTGCTGAAGACCCAACTCCATCTCACTTGCCAGATACTACCGATCGCTCAGCACAGAGTACCCCACCAAAGCGGCAACGGCTATCAGACATTACTCCACGCCAGGAAGACCAAAGAACCGCTTCTCTTTATGCTCAACAGGAGATAATTGAGGGGCTCGAGGAGGAACTCAAACACGAGCGGCGATTACGGATTGATGCCCAAGAAATGGTTGAATTCTTGCAGGTTGAATGTCGCTTCAAGCGATGTACCTGCCGCCTTCTCGAAGATAAGGAAAACGAGGCCCGCCTTGAAGAACCTACCAAGGTCAAAGATTCTAAACCTCACGATGATCTAGAGGCATGCTATCATAATCAACGTGTCGCTACGGTCAACGAAATAATCATTCCTGAGCCTTCCTATGACCAACAGCCTGACGTTGAAGACAACGAAGAGGGAGTGGAAGAGCCACTCATAGCTTTTTCCCCACTTACTGGGACCTTCCGCACCATTCCCTCTCCTGCCCGCGTATCACCCCAGAAACAATCTCGAGATTCTATTTCCAGTGTCCATCAAACAACAATAATGGCAAACACTGAAAACGAGCTAGAAGGTCAGCACTTGGTCACTAGTCCTACCCCCAAGTATGATTCCCACCTACAGGCAAAATCCTCATTTCCTTTTTTTCAAAACGAAACTTATACTCGGGATGTTCCTTCAGAATTTCACAATTCCCCATCAATCAGTGAAGCTCCATGGGAAGCATCTGAAATTTTCAACATGAAAAGAGTCCCATTGCGAACGGAGGAGCAATCATCTAATAGGTTTGCCTGTATCCCTAGCACTCCAATCAGCCGTGAAGAAGCTCTTGCACAGATCAGAGCTCGGAGGGGGAGAACAAGTAATTTTAAGAGATCTGCTAGCGCCAATGAGGCTGCTCTGCGGTCCGCCAACGTTGGCGCTACCCCAATCAGGGCAGAACGAAGGATTCCCAGCGTTCAGAATAACACCGACCCAAGAAGTGGCAGCGCGATGAGAACCCGAAGAGATCTAAGCGCACCTGTTAGGATGCTTCGCTAATAGCAGATTTCACATCTGTCCGAATAATTTCAGATTGATAATATCTCCTTTTCATTTGGGGATAAAAAGTTATTTACCCTAGGTTTTCAGTAACGAAACTCCTGTTACGGTCTTTTGATACCCAGTACTCAAGCAAGATGGCGTTTGCTTTTTTTTTTTTTTTTTGTTATTGCTGTTTGTTGTTTCTTCTATATTATGTTTTCCCTCTCTCCTCACGCTTGGTTCTCGCTCATTTGTTATTGCTATCATTGTTACACCGGCGCTTACTTGGCGAATCTACAATATTCAGCTGGATTTTTTTTTTCTACACTTTTGCATAGAGGCGAGCATTCGTTGGCATGTCTCAACACTCCTTGACCCACTCATGGGCAACTTCTACTTTTCCTTTGTTTGTCATTGTTTTGGTATATATGTTTTGTCACTCTATCGTTGTCACATGATCACTAGCACATAAATATTATGAGGTAGACTTATGATAGCCTTCATGGCATGGGAAAATAGTACTATATCCACGTATCTATTATATATTTATCTCCATGGACTAAAAAAGAACCTATATGTGGTGACATGCCTTAGGACCTAACTAGTGCCAGGTACAAGCTAAAGTAAAGCATACTTTACTTAAATATTTCGCCAGAACCTCTTACTTCCTGTTCTCTCAACCTTAGAATATTATATCATATTAAATGATAGAAATCCCACAGCATCTTATGCGGGCAACGTCGACATAAGCCTTACGGCCCCACCATAGAAGCACCATTTCCTCCACAAAAACCCGATCTGCTGCACTCCAGATATCTAGCCCCATCTCTGACATATCCTCAGAGTTAACGGTGACAGGGTCTTTATTTCCAGGGTGCGGATCTTGGTCTTCCATTTGAGACCCCCCTGGTAGCAATAGGGACCTGGGATCATCTTCTCGAAGAGAATCCCGAGTACTAGCCTGGGATGGCTCATCAACATTCCCGCTATAACTAGGTTCATCCTCGTAAGGGGCCATGTCTTCATCGTTTTGGTTTTGGTCCTCCGCATCTATCCCGTTCTGGTTGTCTTGCCGAGCGATGACATCTGATAGAGTGACAAAAATCTGGGTGGTGAGTTGGCGGAAGTAGGCTACTAGTGCAATTTCGGGAGGCTGCTGTGGTGCTTCCGTTGTTTGCATCCCTCGACGACGGACTGATCCGGTTGGGGGACTGGGAAGACTTTCGATACTTGCTAAAAGTCTGTTGTCTTGTTCAATCTCATGTTCCTCTTCCTCTTCTTCCGATAACCCGTCGCGCTTCTCACCAGCGGATGCCCACCAAATAAATGAAGTGTACGCTAGCCGTGCCCATGACGGTGGCTCCACAATAGGGCTAGAAGAGAACGTTGAGGCAGCATCTGATCCATCATCCTCATCATCGCCAGATCCGGAATCTTCATCTTGGAATGTGTGGTGCAAACCCTTACGGAGGGTGGAGTAACGCCGAACGTCCCGCTGGGTTGCTTTCAAGGTGATAGGGTGTTGCGTTTTCTTGTGAGGGACTGGAGAATGAACTGATATTGTCGGGTATACCTTTTCTACCGCATTCTTGGCATACTGAGAAGGGAGCGTGACAAGGATATCAAAAAGCTCGGACTTCATACTTAGAACACTATCCGTGCTACACGCAATCCAGGTGGAATCGCGGTCGCAGCTGCGTGATGCGCCGGCCAAAGAAGATAAATATGGAATATCATAGACGCCAACATTGAAGAGGGGACGAGGTCGGAGTGCCGGTATGCCATCTTGAGGAAGCAAGGGAAGGAGAGAATTAGGTAACGATGCTAGTAAAGACAAATCATACACTGTGTCTAATTAGCTCGCATGGTCTTGGGGTGAATGCCCGTTTGCATACCATAATTACACGGCATTTGTACCGGCGCTTCCGCCATGAAAAGAATCCTCTTGCGTAGTAATGCCGCCCTGTATAACGGAAATAGCAGAGGACCAAAACAACCCAAGAACTCGGGGAGTGAGGAAGCTGGGTGGAAAGGCGCCAGGGCCGGCCTGGGCGTTTCCAGTACAATCGCATCACTAAATGCACGATTCCGCTGTGAATAATCTGGTCGGTCCCCATGAGCTTTAAAGCGAAGACTAAGGGGCGATTCGAGGGGGGAATCCGATACGATGGCCGCATCATTCCCGGAGATCTCATGTTTCTCCCAGTATTCCGACAAAATAGTAGTGTCAGATGTGTTTTGGGCATAACTCCTGGAGGGAAATGGAAAGGTTGTTAGAATTGCGAAGCGCGGCAAGTGTAGAAAGTTGGGGATATACTCACTGAGCTAGCTCCTTCAGCTTTGGAGCATGCCTCCAGCTCTTGCCTAGTCTACCAGAACTCAGTGGAACCAAAACTCCAACTGAGAACATATTGGCGTTACGCTGTGCCTCATCTGCAGGTTGATTGATGAATGCGCTGACGCCGGCATATTGTTCATGAACAAAATACCTGAAGATTATATTAGCTCATAACTATTGACCAGGCACTAGAAAAATCTTGGACAATACACTAAATCTTCGGAGACATTGTGTGAGCCGGATGGAAGAGACTTGTATTCGACAGCACCCTCAATTTCCACTATCCTCTCGTTATATCAGCCAAGCGCATACGTAATCGCATCGAGGAACGAACTCACCACCGGAGATAGCGCGTTTCCAGGTAACGACATATCTATATAAAGACCGTTATATTAGCCGGACTATACTCATATTTGCTAGTATGACCGATATGTAGAACCCACCCAGCTTTGATATCAAAGTGAATCACAAAGAGTGCAGCGATGGGAGGAGGCGACTCGAGCGCGGAGGTGCGGGGCACATCAAGCCCCAAAGTGTTTCTCCTCAAAGAACTAGGTTCCATGATAGGGGTTGGTATCGGAGACAAAATGACCTGACCCCATGGAGTTATCAAAGAAGCACTGAAGTCAGTCAAATGGCTGGAGATCTCCCGACTTAACGACCATAACAACAATAATACGGGGTGACGGTGGAGGTCTTGGAGCTTTAGTTGCCTGAGGAATATACGCTAGCCTAATATGATTAGCGCTATCCGTATTCCTCCATTCCCCTTTGCCTACTCGGTACTTCGTAGTTAAAGTATAAAATGCTGAACTGAATGCTGAGAGTAACAGTCTTTGGACTCGGGGAATTCAAATACATTCTCGCTGAGTTCTGAACCGCTTTGTTTCAAATTATCCGTCGGGGCAAATTTCACTCGACAATGGATACGTCTCTCCTTTCGCACCCATATTATCCTACGGATGCACAAATCCTTGGATATGCGCCCAATGAAGCCTCTCTTCTTAGGATTTTGGCTACTGCCAGTGCAGGGGTTATAGCTCTGCTAGGTATCACCTACCTAACTTGTCGCTGGATGCGACCTAATCTTAGAACAAAAGATTGCATAGCTATTCTGTGGTTTGTTTTTTGTACGCGAAAACTTGTACCTTGTGTCCTAGAATGAGAGACAGGATGCGTGCTAAGATTATTTTTTTTTCTTGATATCTAGCTGGATGTCTTCACTGTTTCTTCGAAGGATATTTTATGCTCAATCATGATCGGATGGCTTCTGCTCAAGATTTCTTTGGACAACTATGGAAAGAATATGCGCTCTCTGATTCAAGATATATGACCTCTGACACCCTTGTTCTCTGCTTAGAGACTATTACTGTTGTAAGTTTGTCTATTTTTACAAAGGATTGATAGGTAAGGTATGGAGTCTAACCCTAATGAACAGCTGCTCTGGGGACCCTTATGCTTTCTAGTGGCATATTTGATCTTTTCGGCCCATTCTCTGCGTCACCCGTTCCAGATAATTGTTTGTATGAGCCATCTTTACGGCGATACCCTATATTATGCAACTAGTTTATTCGACCACTATGCTCATGGGCGTCCGTATTGCCGACCAGAGCCTTTTTACTTCTGGATATATTATTTCCTCATGAATTTCATCTGGATTTTAATTCCGTTTGGTAAGTGTCCTCGCAAGATAGTCATCCAAATATTGCTCATATCTTTCATAGTCTACCTTTGCCAAAGTATCAGAACAATCTCAAATGCTTTTAAGAGCTTGAATACAAATTCAACGTATCGGAAATCCCAATAAGACAGAGGTTCCTGGTACGCTAGTATTATTTAGCCCGTCTCTCGCCTCGAACAAAACCTATCACCATCATCGTATCCGACACATAAGGCCCTTCTACCAAATTCCTTTACCCCGCAGAACTGGATGGTTCAGTGTACCTTCAACATTCTTCTTAGATGAGATCTGTTGATTTTTGAATGTGCCGTTCGTTGATAGCATGTAGGAGGTTGTGGAAGAGACCTATCTACATGATCTCTAACATCTTGCTAGTGAAGCAAGAACCTATTGCGCCTTCACACTTCTTGATATCTATTGCACCACGACCGGAAGCCTTCCCCCCCACCCCATTTTGTTGTTTGTCTGTGAACCGACTACTATGATAACGACATGTCTGATGTATTTTAACTTGAAACTTTCCCCCGCATCCATAAGTAACATAAGCAAGAACCCAATTCCAGAATTAAGCAGATATTAAACTTCCACGCATCATTGTTGAAAGATTGTTTTCATTTTTCTATCGTTTCTTAGAGGAAGGACTTATTGGATCAAATCAATATCAAACAAGAATGCACGAAACTTTTTAATGCTTAATGGAATGTTGTTTCCGTCCCGAAGGGTCCACAGGTTGTTCGGGTTGTAACTTGTAAGCCTTTCGGAGTCACCCGCTCTTGCTCTTTTGCTTTTCCTTCTATTTACTAAGAGAAATTGTTTACCTAAAATTTACTCTCTGTCTCTCTTTTTCTCCATTTCCCTTTTTTTTTTTTTTTTTTTTTTTTTTGAAGATCAACGAGGATTTGACACACCCCTTACATTCAATTCCATCACATCGTCAAAGAATAATTAATGTTCTAAAGTCTCAAAGCTGGTCAGTTTGTATGAGCTGGTGTCGCGGGCTCAGATGTGACGTGGTCGACCCCATCACCGATTGAAGACATCATCATACAGATAGACTAACTGCCTCGGTCTTCACTAGTGCTCTCGAGCCAAAAAATGTAATTTTGTCAATCCCGGTGAGGCGCAGATCCCAGAATAGAAATTCTCAAGTTGAAGTGGGTTAGCACTACTTAGCAGCCTTCCTCCCCCCCCTCCCTTCCTAGCACCGTCTTTGATTCTTCATCCAGGTCGATCAGTAAGTATGACATTCTGGTTGATGATATTGTGAGGCCATCCAATCGTAAGCCACCACTCCCATGGTTACCGTGGAGTCTAAAAAGCTAACAATGAACGGGATCCCGTTGGCTCTCTTTTGGCGCCCGATCTGGGCCCTTCCGTGGTTTGGTGTGATGCTGATCGCGCTGGTTTCCCCGGCAGCCCCAACACCAACACACTCGACGAATGGGGCGAACTTGTATAAAAAACAAATTTGTCGGGAATTAAATCAATAATTCCAGTGACATTTGGACTCGTCTCTTCTTCATTTTGACTGTTGCATTTGACCTTCACTCGTCATTATCATAATCTTCTTCCTGTTTTTCTTCTCCTTCCGATCTCTTTGACACTTGTTGTTCTACTTTTCATTTTCCCCTCCTGTTCTTCTTTTGCCAGTATTTTATTTTCCTACACCCTTGTGATTCATTCAGGTGACACCCGTCACTAGACCCAGACGAAGCCACCCACGCGCATCCCTAAACATACTCGACATTATTAAACAGCTTGTGGTTGTGCTGCCGTTTCCTCGCTTTCTCAGATCTTATTGCGGTTCATCGAGTTTTGTCTGCTTCCCAAGCTTTCAAGGTCCCCACCAAACGTTCAACTAGGATTCTGCCTCGGCGGGCATGTCCGCATAGGAGTGAGCTTTTCCCCTCTTTTCTCCCCCTCCCCTCTCCCATAAACAAAGCACCAATGCAGGGAATGACGTCGCCGGTCGGCTCCCTTTTATATTTAAAATCACCAAACACCAGGAGAGGGTCGCTGTCCACCCGAAATGGACGGTTGTCTCGGATAATTGCTGTCCTTCCTCGAATCATGCTGACAATTATCTTGTCCCACACAGCCCTCGATGCCGAGTCCTGCCAATCCCAATGGCCCCTCCAATCGCGCGGGGGGTGCCAAAGCGTCTCCCACCAAGCAAAAAGCCCTTGATATTGGTCTTCCACTTGGCATCTATGATACCAACTCCGTTAGGGCAAAGGTTCGTAAGTGGCAGCAGCAAGGGGGCGGTGTTATCACGGCAGACGAGGTAATCTACTACGAGGATGACGACGAGAATAGCTCAACAACTGAGTCCAAATCAAAACCGACAAAAGTCAAGGAAGCTAGCCGGTCAATCACCAGCACGACAACGAGAAAGCGAAGCAAGAGTACGCCGCGAAAACGACTTATCAGTGATGAACACTGGAAACTCAATCGGACACCCACGCAGGCTCCTGGCGCCAAATTACCGGCCCCTAGACGAATTGCGCAATATACCACCAATGACCCGGTGCCCACTACCAGATCGGAGAAGAGCGAAAATGTAGAAAAGACCGAAATGGTAGACAAGGCTACAAAGACTGAAACGAAAAAAGATGTTAAACCGCGGCCGTTGCAGCCCACCCGCAACCGTGACGGAGATAAAGTTAATACAGCACCGCTACCTGTGGCCAGAGAACGTAGAAAGTCGAAGGCATCTCGCGATGTGGATGCGATCATAGAGAAGATCGAAAGAGAACATGCCTTGTACACCAGAGGCTCAAAATCTGCCTCGCGCCCTTCAACAGCCGATAAGCCATGGGCAAGTGCATTGTCAGAGCCCTCTGGAAGCCCAACAAAAAGAGACTTGGCTCTGGACTACGACTCTGAGTGGGCGACGAGTGAAGCTGATTTCTCTGAGCTATCAAGGCGGCGAGCCCGGGGTGTGAACCACGTCCCTAAGAGTCGCAATTCTGTGAAGCCTCCTAAAGGCGGCATTTTTGGACAGATGCTTGATGAGTCTCGGAAGATGTTTTCTAGGCCTGAGCCCCCCAAGGCCCCCGTTCAGAATCGTGGCTCCAAAATCGAGGCATGGCTATCCAACACTCCAGACCCTTTTCTGGATGATAAGGAGCCAGACGTGGAAATTCCAGCTCCTTTGAAGACTCGGGCCAACAAAAATACACCTTCTCCCAAGCACGATGAAAAAAGCAACAAGGTTGTCAGTCCAGATCCCTCCGTCGACAGCGACACCCCTCGAAAGTCCAATACCCAAAAGGCCAAGAGCAGAGAGAGTACCCCTGGAAGCGAAGCGAAAAAAGGGAAACAGGGCAAGGCAAACGCCACGGCGCCCCCCAACGATGCTTCTCCGACCTCACGAAGGAAAAGGTCTGGTGAGCACAAGCATCGTCGAGCTTCTGGTAGCAGCAAGGGAGAAGCCGGCCCTAAGAAGGTGCGCGACAAGGCGGATGTTCTTGCTGACTCTGAGAGCTACCTTTTATCCAGTGAGTCCGAGGTGTCGGGGAGTAACCCCCCGGTTCTCCTGAGTCGTAAACGGCCTTTTCCTAGCACAGGAGTCCATCGACTTTCAACAATTGCATCTGTCCAATCGATGACTGTGGCTGGACAGGCCCAAGCACAAGGATCAGATATTGCCTCCAATAAGGGAAGCGCTATTGAGATCAAGGAAGAGGAGGAGGAAACGGATTATTTTGATCTGAATGCTCTCCCACTCGTATCCTCACAACTAAAAAGACTAACTACCCATGACGATCTGATATCCGTTCTTTCTGCTCCCAACACTAGAAGCAGAAGCATTCGATCTGCTAGGAGCCTCCGGTCAAACAAGAGTCGCAGCGCAGCCACTGTTTCGGATATCCTCAAGGAGCTCTCTGCAGATGAAGCGAAATACATGCGTGAACTCAAAACTTTGGTTGGAGGTGTGATCCCGGTACTTCTAACCTGTGTCCTCTCACGCTCCGACTCAGCTATTGCTGCTGGGCTTTTTCGCCCCTCCGCAGATCCTAAAGACGAATTGAACTTCACAAAACCAATTGTCAACATGGGCGTCGCCATAGAGAGGCTAAAATCTTTGCATAAACGGATTCCCCAAGATAACGCAGACTCTTTACTACAGTGGGCATATGGGGCGCAAAGGGTTTACCGTGAATATCTCAAGGCTTGGCGGCTCGGGTTCAAGGATGTAGTTGTTAATCTCGCCCCCCTAGAGGAGGGCGAGGGTCTGAATAACTCTGATACCAAAAGTCTTGATGAAGGGATGGCGAGAGACGAGAATGGCGATGTGGTAGATAGCGATGGACAAAAGGTTGATGTCGCCTATCTTTTAAAACGGCCGCTCGTGCGCTTGAAATACCTTGCCAAAACGTTTAAGGGAATCAACATGCTACAACCATCTCCAAAAGCAGAAGAAGTTGCGGTACAGTATCAAGATCTTGTAACGGATGCACGTCGCCGTGCACGAGAAGAGCGAGCGAGACTCGAGGATGAATCTGCCGCTGCTATTGACCCAACACGCGCTCGAGATCCTCAGTCTTTGGCGGCACTTACTGGGGTGACCATTGACAAGGATCGACGAGTGCGGGCTCGTGACTTTTTCAATTTGTCGCTCTATCATTCGAGCGGGCAGGTAATCGACTGTCGCGCAGAACTCCTTCTCAGAGATAACGCTTCCGAAAAGTCGGCTGGCGGCGATTTGCTGATATGTGAAATCGACCATGCGGAACGTTGGCTACTATTTCCTCCCATGGCTCTCTCCTGCATCTCCGCCCGTAATGGAGATAAGAAGGGAGAAGTTGTAGTGATGCTGCGCAGTCCCCCCGGTAGCGAAAAAAGATTCCAGGAGCTGTTATTGCTCCGGATCGATGAAGAGGACGTTGGATTTGAATGGGTCCAGATGCTGGGGCTGAACCCCGTTCCACCTGCTCTATGCCGGTCCCAGAGCTTCATCGAGAGGGCAAAACAAAGGCAACGAGCACAAACAGTCTCTTCTCCCAGCGACGTTGTTGCTTCCCAAGGGACACCCCCGAGCCCTACAAACATCGCTATTCCAATTGGAGAAAAGGCAACATCCCGTCCCTCAAGGCGTTCATGGACCCCTAAAGACAAAGATCAACTCTCTGAACAAAGCACAGTGGAGTCTTCTTTCCTTACTGAATCAAGAATATCAAATTCCACCGAAATTACCCGCGAGTCGAATTTTGCTAGGCCAGAGCTAGAACAATCAATCAAACCTACATCACAGCCCCAAGCACCTATCCTTCATTCCCGGGACCCTCGAAAGAGTCTTGTTGGCGATGAGAAGACTTCATCAGGTCTCAAACGGTCAAAAGCAAAAAGGATTTCCAGATACGGCGAAGCTACCCCACAGAGTCCTCTTTCACCAGAAACACCCACAAAAAATGGCAACGCTTCCTTACCAGAGCCTTCACGAGATGCCGATGAAAAGAAACAGCCCGATCAGTCAACTCTCCGAGAAAATAAGTTGCCCAAAGAGCAACATCCTCCCAGCACGCCCACAGGGAATGCAAATGAAAGCTCGCCTCGCGTTTCCTCGGTTCCTTCGATGGATCTACCATTGATACCAAAACTCAGGCAAGGTAGCAGCTCTACGTATCTACCCGACGCGTCTGAGACTGATCTCGATGAAGATTATGAAATTCTCAGTTCATTCTCGGAAACACCCACAAAAAGCAAGAGACATTCACGTGGATCCGAGTCCGATACAGCAAATGAGAGAGAGCCCCCACCCCCTCCCCCTCACTCTCGGTCACCAAGTTCAACGGGTTCAAGCCTCCCAAACACACCTCTTCTCAGTCCTACCAGTGCGCGACCAAGGCGCAGAGGCTCATCACCCCTAAAACATGAATATGAGCCATCTACTGCGTCTGATACTTACTCCGAGTCTGACACATCTACTGTAAGGCATTATGAAATGTACTCGGACTCGGATTCCTCAGCCACAGACAGCTCAGACGATGATTCTGAGGGTGAAATTACTTCTACGCTACCTCCTATTGTCGTGCGAAAGCCCTCGGTTCTAGACTCTCCAGCCACAAGCTCTCTCTCTCTATCCAATTCTGCGCCCCAAGCCGGGTACAGATCCGTCCCCTCTCAACCAAACAAGTCCTCCTCTGCAATTGCGTCCGTGTTCGCCTGGTCCGATAAGGGCTCCTGGGAGAGCATCTTCCCAGATGAATGCCGGATTCTTGTCAGTCCGGGGTTAATTGAAGCCTATGAAATGAAAGATGCTCCATCTGGGGAGAGTGACGATGAGACACAATCCAAAACAAGTCGGCCAATAATTGCTCTTGAATTGACGCCTCTTGTCCCCATTCGGCGCGGAACAGCGATCGATATCAGTATCCGGTCCCCCCCAACTGACCGGTCCAAAATTACATGGAGCAACAATATCATGTTCCGGTCCCGGAACGCAGATGAATGTGAGGCCTTGTATGGCTTCATCAACCATTCGCGCATCAACAATCCAACTTATATTGCCCTACAAAACGCCCGCGGGCCTTTAGCCGACCTCTCTCAACCGCTTGAGCGCTCGACCAACACTGGAGGAGGCTTGTTTGGATGGCCACGGCGAAGGAAAAGCTACCGTGCATCTAGTTCTCCCCGATCCTTAGCAGATAACTCTGAAAGCAGTGTTGGAACCATGAGTAGTGCTTTCTCTGCTCTCAAGCGATTTGGTGCTGGAAGTAAGATGTTCAGTATTTCTCGCTCTTCCGTCACTTCCCGAAGTGGCCCCAAGGAGGGAAGCCTATACTCCAGCTCTGCCGGCTCTGGATCAAACAACATGCCTAGTGGCATCAGCAGAATAGCAGCAGCTATAAAGGGCGTTGACGGCATCGGTTTGTCAAACGCAAAAATTCGGCTTTATATTCGTGAAACTCAATCTAAGTGGCGTGATATGGGCGCTGCTCGGCTTACAATTATGCCTGCAACTCCAGAGCCTCTTCGTCCCGACACCGCGGTCAGCAGAAGTAGTGATACCAGCGCTACAGTAGAAGGTACAGATGGAGATGGAAACAGTCCACCGGACTCCGGAGCAGCTTCCCCTCGACGAGGTATGGAACAAAGGAAACGCATCCTCATCCGTGGTAAGACCCGTGGTGAAGTCCTTCTGGATGTTTGTTTGGACGAGTCCTGTTTTGAGCGCGTGGCCCGAACAGGTATTGCCGTGTCTATCCGAGAAGAAAACGAAGGCAAAGCTTTGCCTCAAAAGGGGGGTGTCACAGGCGGCTCCTCTACAGTCTATATGATCCAGATGAAAGGGGAAGCAGAAGCTGCATACACTTTTGGGCTTGTTGGCAAGCTCAAATATTAAGAATACAACAAATAGCATGGGGAGGAAGAAGAACTGATCCTTTATGATTCACGGTGTTGTCTCACATTCAAGTGTTAACTTTGCATATTAGCGATTTTTGTTATTCTTTTCAAGTTCAAATCTAGTGTTCTGTTTAAATCAGTGGCATTCATTCCAAGCCACTGATACCTCTATCCACTTTCTTTTCTTGTGTTTTTTATTACATCCACATACCCCCATTAGTTTTGTAACAAGATTATTCATTCACACAATATATTATATTATATTATATTACATTGTATTATCCGAACCTCGGTCATCCTGTAATATTCGGGAATACTACTCCCGAACATAAGATAGATATAAAGTATCTGTGTAGTTGTAAAAAGTCGTAACCATATACAACCTTGCACTCCAAATATGTGAGAGGAGGACGTGGGTGCGAGATTTATAGAATAGCGCAGAGAAGCACGTATATATATTCATATCATGAATTTCAGCAATGCAAAGCCGAGGGAGGCTCAGCAAATCAAGTCATAACACGATTTAGATCTTTTTCAACTCCGAGCCGCTTGATTTCTTAAAAATATAATGGACTCTATTCGCCTCGTCCTTGAGTAAAGAAAGAAGGACCTCATCGTCAAGAGCTTGCAAAACCCCGTCTAGGTCTTCATCGTTTCCCGTATCCGATGAAAGTAGGGTAGGATCAATATGCGAATATTGGGCTAGAGACTGGTGAATTCTATTCGGCTGGGCATTCTTGTTCTTATTGCTATTTTTCATCGTCGCCTTCGTCAAAGACCTATGAGGACGGGAACGGATAAGCTGTTCTTGCTTCTCCATGTCCACCTCCGAGGCTTTTTGGATTAGAGTAGAAAGATCCGGGAAATCATCATCATCTGTTTTTTCATCACGATGGTCGTTTGTGCCGCCCCTATAATCTGTTTCTGGGATACTGCTAGTGAAAGCTTCGTCTTCCCCTTCATCAGTTTCGGGCAGAGTTCCCTTGCCACCACAGTCACAGCTTAGGAGGTCATGCGTTTGGCACTTGCTTTCCACGTCTAGGCGGAAAAGGTCTTTAAGCTCATCACGGGAAAACTGTGCCACGCTATCCTTGTGTTCCATGACGCTGTCTGCGAGACCTATCTTAGTGACCTGTCGTTGCCAGATCTTCTCCTCTAAGCTTCCTTTAAGCAAGATACGGTAGATATGACATGGGCGTTTCTGGCCATCGCGGTGTATACGCGCCATGGCTTGGATATCGGTTGCGGGATTCCAGTCGACATCAAAAAGGACGAGCCGGCTAGCGCCGATGAGGTTCAGGCCCGTTCCACCTGCTTTTGCAGATAGAAGGAAGGCAAAGCAGAGGTTCGCAGGGAGACGGTTGAAGTCTTCAACGAGGCTCTGACGTTTCTGGGTTGGGGTAGAACCGTCCAGACGGAGGAAGGGAAAGGAAAGGGACGTCAAAAGTGTCGCAAGGAGGTTGAGGGTGGAGGTGTAATTTGAAACAAGAACGATTTTTTCCGAAGTCATCGTGCGGAGATTGTGGAGTAGTTGATCTAGAACTCGAATCTTCGCACTACAGGAGGGAGAGAAGTGGCGAAGGAGGTTTTGCGGGAGAGAAGTTAACAATGCTGAGAAAGTTTCGCTGGGAGTCTCTTGGCCATTCTTCGCGGAAAGCAAGGACGGGCTATTACAGAGTTTTTTGAGGATAGTGATGAGTTGCAAGGCACTTTCTGAGTTTCCGAGGGCACATTGGAAAACTGGAGAAGCAAGCACGTTCTGGTAGATGGCTGCCTGCATGTTGGTTGGCTTGCAAAACAGCACATACTCGGTCTTCGGGGGGAGATATTTAGCCAGAATATCTGCGGTTCTCCGTAGCATGAATTTAGAAGTCAATTCTCGCAGCTCCTCATTTCTAGCCTCTCCCTTTTCAATGTCTTTTTTTGTAGCTTCGGGCTGTCTACTCCTTACAATGGGGCCCTCGAATTCCCTGAGAAATGATTTGAATGAGCCTAAGACTCCGGGATTTACAAGGTCAACGGCGGCAAAGAACTCTTTGAGATCGTTTTGGATAGGAGTGCCGGAAAGAATAATTCGTTTGGTAGCGTTGAGAGACTGGATCGCTTGTCCGCTTTTGTTTTGGAGTGTCTTCAGTCTATGCCCTTCATCGGCAATGACGATATCGACCCCATTGCCCCGTGCGAGACCTTCTTGGACGGTCCTTAGTTTTTCATATCCCACGATCATGATGTTGTAAGCTTTCCCCATGGTAAAGTCTGTCAGTCTTTTCCTCTTATCGTCGAAAACAAAGACACCAATCCGTTCATTCCCAAGCCATTTTCGAAACTCTTTCCGCCAGTTATTGATCAAGGTAACTGGACAGACTATAAGGGCCTTCTTAACAACGGGGGGGCTGTCGTAAATTGGGTTCTGTTTCATGAGGGTCCATAAGAGGGTTATCGTCTGGAGAGTCTTGCCCAAGCCCATCTCATCGGCTAAAATTGCACCTTCACCATTAAATGACCTCATCCCCATGACACACTCATAGAGGAATTTCACTCCCTCACGCTGATGCGGTCGCAGGTGTTTAGCCAATAATGGGTCCACAACAACATCAACAACGCGTTTATCCTGAGGCACCGAGTCCGGTCGCTTCATTACGAGCGCTCCGGGTTGGTTCGGATCATGGCGTGGAGTTGGTTCCTCTACCGGCATCTGAGACAGCTTCGTACTGTCAACGAGCACCGGCCTCTTGTACGCAGTCGATACCCCCACTTTCCGGGAGGCAGGGTTCGGTATAGTCGCAAGAAAGGTAGAGTCCTTTTCGTTATGGACGTTGCCAACCGGCCTCTCCAGATCAATCACCTTGGTCTTGTTTCCGCTGCTTCTAATACCACTACCACCTTTACCACTACTAACTCTACCACTATCCCCGTCGACAGGAACCGTTGCCGTTGTTCGCGACAGTGCTGGGGTAGGTGTAGATTTAGTAGTCGCTAAGAATCTTTTGCCAGAGAGATACTCCTTCTTTGGGATTTCGGTATCAACTTCGACTTCCTTACCCCCGATCATGAGCATGGCACCAGGTTTTAGCCCCGACCCATACATGATCCGTCCCATGTCCTTGCCAGAAATATCCTGCAGGTATGCGTACCCTGCACGGATGGAAACTATGCCATCTCCATCCCACGTTTTATTCTTTTTGGTTGTGGGTTTGCGCCTATTACAGGAAGAAAAAGGCAGGGAGGAAACAGTAGGGTAATCTCGTTAGCTTCATTGGGGGTGAAAGGAGGGGAAGGATAGAACCTAGTAAATACCACAATGCATTGAAATATCTTTCCTCTGTGGGAACATCGCCCATACCACCGTTAGAGGATATCTCTCCCGCGTTTCTCACTTGATGCAAAGGCTTCCTAGGGCTTCCTCCCGTGAGATTCGAATTCGAGCCCTTGCCACAGGCTTCTTGGTAGAGCAGCCGTGGTCGCTTTGATGGTGGACCATGGCTCTTAAGGGTTGAGTCATCTGCGGGTGAGTCTCGGATTGGTGGTGATTGTTGAGAGGATTTCCTTATCAAAGGAGGTTTGAAGGGCTTAAAGACCATAGCGGGTGATAGTCTCTGGCCTCGTTGTTCAAATCGACATGATTTCGTTGATGGCAGCCTGGCAAACGAAATTCGCGGTACGCGGTGCTGACCGACACGCGTGGTCACGTGACTGTGTAAAGACTGCCTCTGCCCTGATTTTTCAGGGAATTTCTCAGATATGGAGGTTTCGGAGCTATACCGGTTAAAGGGAATGTTTAGTCGAGCTTACAGTCACCGAATTGTTGAGTTGGGAGTGTTCTTACTCTTTTGAAGGGGGAGCCTCATCAAGTCACTTAGAGCTTAAGGGGTACTTATATATAACCTGGATATGCTCTCGATTGCTAATATTTGTAAGGTTCTAACGCTACTTATACCCAGTAATATCTTATCATGTCTACCTACCCAGCCCGGTTTGTCCTACCATGTAAAGGTAACAGTATACTTGACGAACAAACTTCAAAGGGAATGCTAAATCCAACCAACTATGCCAGCTTTTTGAGAGGAAAGTGATATTGGAGGGGGGTCAACATAGCGAAACAAAAATGAGCGAGGGGCCAATGGCTCCTTTCAGATCCATATTATGCTTTAATAATCATGGAATATTTTAAATATTTTTAGAGGAGAGCCTAAAAGTAGACAAAGAATGGAAACAAAATTATCTCTCGAAATTGTCACCAAAACAGGATATATATACAGATTATATAAGAGATTAAAACATATGACTGTAGTAACATATTGAACGTGTACCAAGCGTGCTATATATATATATATATACATATAGGTATATATGTTATTATTATTTAGAAGAGATTCCCTATGTGGTCGGAAGATTGGCTTATTAGGCATCGTCCCGCACCACCCGGTCTGTCAAAGGGACCAGTTTGGGCCCCTCATAAGTCTTCATCTTAAAAAGCCACCAGACTGCCACAAAGATAGTTAAGCCACCCGTCATCAAGCTGGCGTAGTTCATGGATGCTGCATCAGTGGGGAGGTAGTATGGAAAGCAGAAAATGACAACAAAGGCAAGGATGTATACACAGCTCAAAGCATTAACAACGAAGCCGAGGCGTCCCATCCAGAAGTGACCGCGAGTGAAAGTAGAACGGCGAGATAGGAGGTGAGGGAAAATAGCGATAAAATAAGAGAGCGAGGATAACTGTACGAAGCAGCCAACGAAGGCATTGAAAGCAGTAGTGGAGCCGACGTAGATGCAAGCAAGGATGGTGTTGATCACACCGCAGACCAGAGTTGCATTGAAAGGATTATGCATTTTGGTGTTGATATGACCAAGCCATTCAGGGAAAGGCGTGGCCTTGTCGCGAGAAATGGTCCATAGAGTACGGCCAGCGGTAATATAGCAACCGGCACAAGTGATGAACGTGGGCAAGAAAGCTACGATCAATAGGCCAAGTGCTCCGCCTCTCGATCCGGTTGCCTGATGATAGATTTCGGCAAGTGGTGATGCGTAGCTGGTGCCAATGACAGCATCAAGATCCGAAATGGAATAAAACATAGCAATCATGTAAAGAAACCCGGTGACGAAGCCAACACTCATCTGAGCAAGGACAGCCTTGGGTATGTTTTTACTCGGTCTGCGAAATCAATTAGATTGTTGACTATGAAACTGGAGGTTCAGTAGGGGGGCTTACTGGGGGATCTCTTCGGCCAAGTGGGTCGAACAGTCGGGAGTACCGACACTGTAAGCACCGTTGAGCATACCGGCAACAAAGACAAAGCCTTGGCTTGAATAGCCTGTTTGGTTGCTCCAAGTTCGCCACACATCCTTGTCGGAGGCATACCCGGTCCCATTGACATGAGGCATGACTGCACAGACGATAATGGTAACGAAGACACCACCTAAGATGAAGAACATGCCTAGATTGCCGATGTGTGGAAGCATCCGGTTCATGAAGAGGACGACACAGCAGCACAGCCATGTGCAGATAATAAAGCTGAGGAAGACATGCCAGGCCTTGGCCTCAAATCCAGGGTGCATGAGGGCATACATCGAAACAGTTTGCTGCCCTAGAATTGCGGACATGGAAGCAGCACCCAGAATCCAGGCAAGGCAGTTCCAAAAGCCGGCAAAGAAACCACAAACACGACCATATTTTCCAGCGGTAATAGAAGCCCAGTGATACACTAGAAGCTAGAGTCAGCGGCAGAGTAAATAGAAGGTATCAGGAGACTGGATGGTAGAAAACGTACCACCACTGGCGGATGGCATTCCTGATGCTAGCTCAGCAATCGATGCAGCAACCATCCAGTAGCAGAGAGAAACCGCGATGCTAATTTGGCAGTCAGTAGCGCGCCCAATGCGGGATAAAAGGCAAGTCCATCATACAATTCATATATAACACCCGAAGGTCCTCCATTACTCAGAGCGACGGCCTATTATAATCATCATCAGTCCATGTCATCTTGTAGATGGAATTTGAGGATAACATACCACACTGCCTCCTTGAGCAATCCATGTGTTACCAGTTGTGACAGCGATGGCGCAAATACTCAGTAGACTGAAATTACGCTCCAGTTCCTGACGATGGCCGGATGCGTTGACAACCTCCACTGAGTCCCGTTGATCCTCCGTCGAGGAATCAATGACCTTCACCTTTTCGGCGTTTTCTAGCGACATTTTCTTAATCCTACAAATATTCGGGTAGAGCGTAAATTCGAGGCCGTGTCGGTAGGTCTGATCAAAGGCCGCGGGGTTTGCGAAGAAAGGTGGAGGTGCGAGTCTGGGGGAGAGAGTCCCGAGAAGTTGCAGGTGTGCAAGGAATTTCTGGGCGATGCTCGGTACCTGGGTAGGTAGCCAAGGATACGGAACAAAGTCTGTGGGCGCACCAAAGAGGGCTCTGTAATATTAGGAATATCAAAGCAATGGCTCTCTAAGAACCGGGTTGCGACGAGATGAGCCCAGCGACGTCGTGAAAGAGACAGCACAGACTGGAGGGAAGGAGGCAGTTTATACTACTTGGGGGGAGGGACGGCTGCTCAGTATAAACTAAGCACCAACTAGGTACTCGGTGCTAATACTCTTACACCTGGAGGACAATACGCGAGTGGGGAATTGGAAGATTCGGAAGGAGCGATAATCATCTTTCTCCAATCACAGGAAGCGATATGCTGCTGGTGGTGGCCACTCTGGAGCGGGAGCGGCCCACTAGGTGGCTCCGATTGGCTGGCGAAGGGAGAAACTGCCTGAACGAGATGCACAGGGCACGGAGGAGCTTAACCTAAAGAGGGAGCTTCAACAGATGCCTTATCATCTTTCGACAGGAAACAGTGCTTGATGGATATGGGGTTTTACTCCGGAGAAGAGGGCTGGATTATCATTGGAATGGATCTGATCTTTGAAGCATATCAGTAGATACCATCTCCACACTTTGGCTGCTGTGTCGCTTGTCAAACGCTGCGTTGGGAAGGAGTTCGAGCGAGCGGAGCCAAACCCAAGGTAGAGAGGATTGACTGTAATCTGTACGAATTATGATTGGAAGAAGAACTGAGAATTCTTTGGTTTTGAAGAGGGAGAGTCATGGCGGCAAATCAAAGGGGAAAAATGAAAGGATACCTAGGTAGATAGGTGTAGTAATGTGTAAGCACACGGGGTAATAGTTAATTGATAATTAATATTATTGTGTAAGTGCTTGTTGTCTCTGTCTCTCTCTCTCTCTCTCTCCCCTTTTTCGTCTCTACCTTATAGTAGAGCCCTTTTTCAATAGAAAAATTAATGGGAAAAAAAAAAGGGCGAGTTAGTCCGACATGGACCCAGCTCTTAGCCTCCCGACACAAAAGTCCTAATGCAAGTTCAATATAAGGCGTAGGGCCACAGGAAAATCGCGTTCGCACACGGCCTGTTCTACCACCCACTTGCCACTAAGAGTCACGGGGTCCTCAACTTTTATCAAATACCCATGGCACAATTGTATGCTGAACCAAGAAATGAGATGTTCAACCTTATCAAATGTATTATTAATCTTATGCGACTCCATGACAATGTTTTTTTTATTCAATTATACCTCTGTTGAAAACAAGTGAATAAAAAAATAGAAGGATAGAAAAAAGGAGCTACTCACTGCTGACCCATACCTCATGATTAGCAAGTTTCTGGGTGGTTATTATTATTATTATTATTAACCTGCGCTAGGGACTTAATCTATTCGAGATTCACACGGAAACTAAGGAATTCTCCCGAGAATCTACGTAGCGAGCAACCTGCAGTAGTGCCTAGCAACTACTAACTAACTACTCATGTAGTAGGTAGTAGTATGACTTCTCTAACAATAATGTGGAAAATATGGAATTATTATCCCCGCTAATAAGCATACATCCCTCCATGGATCCAGTGCGATCATTATTTTCTCAGATCAGGATTGGGTAAGTTGATCTATTTCAAGGTTACCTAGTATTAGTTTGCCCCTTCCATATAGAATTTGTGGGTAAAAGTCGCTCATCTTGGAATAAATTGGTGAAACATGTCTTAGTGTGTACACAGTTAGCTCTAATGTCGGACTCTGACCACAATACAGTAATCATCAATCATCATAATAGTATTGCAAAGCCTACTCGGGGTCTCCCTTTACCCTGCAGGAAGGGGAGAAGTGGCATTCACTGCATTAGTTGGATGGTAGGAAGAGGCCAAGAAGTAATAAGGTCGCATACACTAGATCAGGGTAGAGTGCCTAAGTCAGGGCCAAATCCAGGCTGAAACCACAATACAATACTGAGTGAAAGAGCGAGGATTTTCGATAAGGGGAGGGGAACAAGTGCAAACAATTTAGAGAATTGTTATGATTATCAATAATATTATTCTGGGAAGCAGATGCGACGTTGGGATAATAATATGAAGAGTTTTGGGATGATGATTCCAGAACATGGGCTATAATGTTAGGGCGAGAAGTTAGTAACGCGCCAGCAATATAATTTGTCGCATTCGAGCCAGAGAAAATTCGGATCCGATCAGGGTCGAGAGTCAGTAGCTTGAACCTTAATCAGCGATAGTCGCCCTAAATGGGCACTAAGGCAAGATCCTTGTCAGTCCAGCGTCGGTTGGAGAAGACGACGAAATCCTGGACAGAGCTCCAATCACCGAACAGGAAGACAATTATATATGAAAAGTGGACGTGAATTTGGTGGGCCGATATAGCTACTGCCGCTACATTGATTGGGCCATCGGTGAGGGTGGGAAGCCCAGGCTGCGGAGTTTTCAGCTCGTCCCGGAGGTGGAACTATCCTGGAGTGACTCTCCTCCATAAAGACCATAGCATTGTTTACGTACACATATGGTGATGACGAATGTGCCGTGAGGGCAAAGGGAGCAAGCAACCTTATTCTTAAAGTATTAGAAATCAATATCTAGGTGTTGTTAGGGGCGAGTTCTAGAGTGTCTGTGGCGAGTGGCAACACTATGTTGGAAAGCAACTAAGAAGTGTTTTTCATCTTGACAGCCGTTGGGAGGCACAGATAGAATATTTATTGATGGTTAATCCTGAGACTTTAGCAGGGCATGAAACCCCACCACACCAGGATGATTACTGAGGATCAGACCATGCAATTCAAATGTAGGTGGGAAGTTAAAATCTTGTTCCTTGAATCCAATGAGACTGGAGGGGGAAGTATTTATTAATGCAACCTTCATCTAAATTGCCTTCACCACGCACGACGCCCCACTTGCTCGGAACTGTCCATTCTTGGCTTCCAGGCACGAGTCCTAAACGTGTAGGAGGAGGAGGATCGCGATGGAAGAGCCAATGATAATAAGTTGTAAATTATGCTTCAGCTACAGTCTGCTCAAAGATCAAAAGAAAAAGGAAAATAAATGAAACTAAAACCACCTATGGAATAAAGATCCACCCTCAAGGTTCCAAAGATACACTCTTGTTTCACTGGTTTCCGGGGAGGAGGGGGGAAAAGAGAGACGGATAAGCGATTTCCCGCCCTGAGTTCCTTCGCTGCGCATCAAGTTCTGAGGTGGAAGCTGGATTGTAAGAAGGCAACGTGAGCTTTTTCAATCATAATAATGGCCGTTTACATCGTGTCCTGTGCACGCAAGAGACTCACTCACATCCGCTGAAAGGTCTCTCTGTCTTTGTGGATGTGCTGTCTCTCCCGCTGTCCGCCAACTTGGAATACTCGGAGGACCTCCTTGTGGGGACGCTTGTTTAGACAGATGGGGTATCACCGTCCACTCACCTTGAAGAGCTGGCCAGTCCTAAAAGGCCTCACTTTCAGGAGGACGCTTATCATTGTATTGGCAACGAAACACAATCAACCAAATAAATAAATCAAGATTCATAGTGCTTCCTACCATACTACCTTAGTACTTAGTCCTTGTTAGTGCCCTTACCTGCGACTAATTTTGTCCTAAAGTTCGGCTAAAAATCCATTCTGCTAGACTCTGTTAATAATAATCACTAAATAATACTATACTTCGACTTCGACTCTTTATTCAAGACGTATATTCTTCTAGGGGACCCGCTTTGGGTCAATAAAAAAAAATAAAAAAATTAAAAACTGGAAGAAAATGTTACATCTTCATTTGGGAAAGGGAGGTGAGTACTGATTCACCCTCCTCCGTCCCTAAACCTCGGCTACCCTTTTTATTTTTACTTTTTTTTCCCCCTAACATTCTCTCGAAGAGTGTCCTGGGATGGAGAGGAGAAATCCCTAAGTAGTATGCACCCTGAACTAGGGCGTCCATAACCCATACCCCAGTTGCCCCCTCCGCGGTAGAAGAATCAATGGTCTTTTGTTCTGGGAGGCGGTTGGCTGGACTTCAATCCCCTTGCTCCATCATCCCGACTTCTAAGTGGGCAGGCCTCAATCAAGTCGAATCAGCCTATTAATCTCCTCAAAGTCTATTATTCCCGATTGTTCCCACGGAGCATTGGAGCCACATCCAGTAACAGTCCGATTCCACTAAAAAAGAATGGGTTGAAGCCCCGCTGTAAGTCTAAGCCAGAGCCATGGAACAGGGCGCGCGATTAACTCGGATTTCTTTTTTTCTTGACTGCATCGCCCTGGTTTAGCCACCATGCCATATCGTTTTTAGTAATTTTACTCATCCTGCTTATGGTACCTAGCGAGACAAGGATTACAATCATATCTCCAGGATTTCTCACTTCCGATCTTGATCCTAACCAACCGGGGTTGCCAATTGACCCTGGGAAATTCTATCATCCCCTCCCCTCGCTGACCGTCCGTCCATGTGCTGATTGTCCGAACCTTATCTTTCAAGATGTACGTGGCTCGCTAACTCATATATTAATGATCCTGTCCTTCTATCATTTCCGGAATAAATACCTTCTTTGCAGGGGTTCTTTTTCTTTTTCTTTTCTTTTTTGGTTTTTTGCTCCTTGACTGACCCTTCAATGGGTATATAGGCCGGCCGTTACGATGTCCAGTTTCGGAGAGGGGTTCCGCACGAGTTTCGCTCGAGAAACATGGACTCTCTATGGTGTTGGCATCCTTAGTGTTGTGCTGCGAAGGTCGGTCCATCACCATCATGGAGGCTCTTGTGTGGATACGATGGCCTGTCCATACTAATGTCAATGGGTGTATAGTATCGCACGAATACGTCGACTTGGTATCCGAAACCTCCAGTCCGATGACTATGTCATGATATTCGCCGTCGTCTGGTATACCCTTCTCTGTGTCTCTCTCAATGAAGTTGTCTCCGGGGGAGGTTCGAATTTGATGGACGAAGAGGATATCAAGAACTTGACACCGGAAATCAAAGCGGAAAGAGTGAAAGGCAGCAAATGGGTTTTTGTTTCAGAGCACTCATTTGTACTTGCCATTTGGGCTTTGAAGGCATGCATGCTCGTTATCTATGCCCGCATCACGTAAGTATTTTCGATTGCCTCCAGAGGTAACTTTTTATATCCTCTAACACCTCAAACTCAGGGAGGGGCTTCGTCAGCGAAAATGGGTCAACTACCTCGCTGGCTACGTCTTATTAGGATTCATCGGAGTCGAATTGTCTTTGTTCCTCATTTGTCGACCTTTATCGAACTACTGGGCCGTTCCAACACCTAACCGTTAGTTTTCCACTGCTTGTCCTTCCAGCCGACTTTTTGAGGAGAGAAACGGCGATGTATGCTAATATCTTCCACAGCCCAGTGTTCTTCCTATCAGTACTACGAAATCATCCAAGGATGTCTATCGATATCAGCCGATATTCTGATGCTTGTTATCGGCCTTCCACTTCTCATGCAAGTCCGCGTGCCGCTCAAGCAAAAACTAATTCTTCTGATCCTCTTCGGCATGGGAGTGTTTGTCATTGTCGCGGCCGTTTTGACCAAAGTCTACTGCTTGGTTCCCTCACTGATTTCTTACGTCTACATGAACTGGTACTTCCGCGAAGCCACCGTGGCGATTCTTGTGACCAACTTGCCCCTCATCTGGTCTCTTCTCCGTGATGTCTTCCCCGCTCTCAAGAGCTGGACCGGAGGATCGAAGCGAGCGACCGACCGATATCGGTCAGGGCCGTGGACCAACAAAACGTCTGGGTACCGAAACTATGGTCCGGCGAGTCAGCTCCGGTCAGGCGAGTTCAGCTTGCAAGATTATAGCCGAAGCGTCGTTGTCACGCCGCACAAGGCTGTATCGGATGTCAGTTTACAACCGAGCGACGATCGTGATGTTAGCGATGATGGATCCGAGCGGGCCCTACGAATCCGACAGGACGTCACAGTCACAGTGGAGCGAGAAACGCGGCCACCCACTTATGATCATCAACCACAACCCTGAGATGGGGGACGATCTTTTCTTGATCTGGAAAAAGAAAAGAAAGAAAAAAAAACATAAGTCACTACTGTAGAACCACTATTTAATAGTATGATTGTATATAATTGGATTTCCTAGCTCTTGTTTGCGCCCCTTGCGTCCCCCACTTTCCTTTGTTCTCCTTCAAAACGTGATGATCTGTTTAGGTCCACGAGAATCTTTCTTAGATATAGAATAATAGAGCTTCTAGCGTATTTAGCTTCTCTATAGACTAGAGGGTACCTACACACCTACAGCCTCTTTACTAACTAATACAATTGGAATTGGATATATTGAGATTACCATTCATTTTTACCTCTTCCCCATTGAAGACTCGAATTAATACAGTATAGTATAATTATGTTAAAAGAGCCCATAGCACACAGCCACACTCACACTCACACACACACAGATAAGGTAACCCGAGAAGCAGAAGCGAGGCCGAACCCATGGAACACAAAAATGAATGGGGCGGGGAAAAGAAGGGAAAAAGAAAAAAAAAATTAGGTTGAGTCGGAACGGCAGAGACTCCAAGATGACGAGCAGAGACCAAAAAAAGAAAAAAAATAAATAAAAAAAAATAAAAGAGAGACTACCCACGATTCAAACGAACTCCAAAACAGCAAGCCGGTCGGTACGCGGTCGGTGCTAAAAGTGACCGGGTTTTAGGGTTGGGTAATACGGAGTTAGGTTAGGTAGCCAAGTAGGTTAGTAGTAGGTAGGTAAGGTAGAGGTTAGGTTAAACCACAAATCATCCAAGTCTGGTCGATCCAATCATCTGATAAGAAAACGTATGTGGATCTTTTTTCCAGCTTGCAGATCTCCCGGGGGAATGGGTGAAAAAAAAAAAAAATGGTTATGAAATAATGAAAATGAAAAATGAAAATGAAAATGAATGTGAGCATTTTACCTGTATTTTTTTTTTTTTTTTTTTTTTTTTTTCTCTGTTTCTTGTTGGTGGAGCGGATGTATTCCGTATGATATGAGAATGAGAATAAATACCTCAATGATAATGCTGTGTGGATTGAAAATTCTCCATCTACCTGGGTAGGTAGGGTACCTACAAGAAATCAATCCCCAATCCCAATCTCACTGGCTACTAAGGTCCCCTACCTACCTAAGGTCCCCTATCTATCTATCCACTATGATAACGTTGATTGGAACGCTGAAGAGCAACGGTACTACAATGGACAATGTATTAAGTATTATTTGGAATTGCCGCGTCCTTTGGGGCAAGAAATCCGGATGAGATGGAGACTGTCTAGAGTAACCTATAATAACTACTAGTAGGTACTCAGTAGGTAGGTAGGTAGTTAGCTAGTATGTAAGTACCGAGTAACTAGTTACCTTCTTAGCACTCCCTCCTCTCCTACGGGGGGCTGGCTGACTGTGGGAACGGCAGCCTCGGCATATCCTTTTTTTTCTGCCCGTGGTTCGTCGATCTTAAGGTTTGGCTTCTCAGTGTTCTAGAGGCCCGATGTTACTTCTCGAAGGATTACTCCGGAGGAGTAGTGATCTCACTCACGCACACGTAATGGTAAGAGGGTTTTAGGGGGGGGTTACAAGCTTTCATTCCATGCTCTCCCAGTCCCAACCTTTCCTTTTTTTTTTTTTTTTTTTTAAAAAAAAAAAAAGAAAAGGGAAAAATATCCGGTTATCTCAGGGGCTACTTACTACATTGTAAATGAATGGTTCAACTCACTAAATTAATTAAACTCATCGGAAATCAATAACCGCTCGGTTGTGCCTTTTCTTTTTTTTCGCCCCTCTAACGTCATGCAGTAGCTTCATACGCCTCTAGCGAGCTGAGTGGAGTGGAAAAGATTTGGGTCAGACACAAGTCTATTGAAATATTGCATTCTGGGCTATCTGCATATATGTTAAAGGTCGGAAAAAAGCCGGACAAATTAGGCACAGCGAAACTTGTAGGTCGTGGAAGCCATGACTTGCTAAAACGTTTTAATCGGTATCAAGATAGCAAGCTACTAGTCATTACGTCTAATTTGTATTCTCTATCAAGACAAAGGAGTTGACCTCGCGGGGGGTGTGACGCATCAATCACTGCAACTTTCTGATATTTTCAAAAAAACATAACATGGCACAGACAGTTCTTGATCTCTAGAGAAAAGCATTAGGTAAGTCATAAGTAGGTGGCAGTAGAATTACCTGGATGGGGTTTTGTGGTAGTCTATTAGTGAAGTTGAGAACAATATATTGGTCCATCTTTCCTTGTTCAATCTCAGAGCTTGTATTAGGGATGTAATTAACCCTACATGTCCATTGCTGCTTTTGAACAATCCTTGCATTGAATCTTGTGTTATAATAGGTCCACAGTTTGGTATGAATTGTGGTGCAGATCGTTCGAACAACTTCAACAACTTCATCTTCCTCCAGTTACAAGTTAACAGGTCACTAGGGTGGTCGAATATCAGCATCGGCCCTGAGCGATATCTGCTTCCCGGCAGAGAAAACCATGTGTGTCTTAGTATGTTTCTGCTCGAAACCTGTAGAACCCCTACTTGGAGAGCTATAAGACGTGAAGAGGACAATATACAGCTGAGATATTGAATAGATCCGCCCATAGCTCGCTGCCCCAGTGAGACTCTTGGGCCTCATCCATAAGGAGATACGCTGCTTTGCCAACCAGGAGCGGCCATGGACACCATTTTGTTGTTTGAGATAACCAGCCCTGCCCGATGTGTTTTTAACCATATCTTGATCCTAACCAGACAGGACGTAAAGTGGTGTCTCCGGGTTACATTCAATCAACTTATTGGCTAACAGATATTCATGATAGTTGTCTTACCCGAAGCAGGAGTCCCCCGGCTTGTTCGCATGACGTTGGTGATGTTGATGAACTTCTTGTAATTCACTCCCTTCCTCTTAACAATAGGTGGCCACCGAAGGACCTCTGCTTCAAAAACGTTCCTGCACTCTAGTCAGCATATCGTCGTCCTTCGTCTACTGGTTAAATCCGCCGGTTTCTCGTCAGTCGTCTGATATTCGCAGTACTCTAGGAGAGGAAAGAGAGCATCTAAACTATTCTAAACAAATTGAATATGGCTATCTGTGGAAGGGTTCGATCGTGCTATCTTTATGCTGATATCGCTCCCTTTATCCAACTTTGAAGAAGTCAAGGCAAGATATGTACACTCTCGTAGGGTAGCAATGTGCAGCATGGAAAGGGCACGTTTTGAAATCAAAGCCCACGCACGACCATGGTCTTTCCACCGTCACCCGTAGTTTACTCTGTATAAGTGCCTATTAAATCTTAATTGCACGGTCACTAGGTACTAACTACATAGACAGTGGACTGGACTGGACTGACCCAGCTTCTAGACGGTAGAACCCCCTCCTCGTTATTCGGGTATTTTGCTTTTTATTTTCTGATCTCCATCTGCACAAAGCCGTATTGGGGAAAGCATCATGAGATGTGAATCCACTTGGTCTACCCAATGTTGAAAGTTGTTTTTTTTTTTTTTTGGGGGTCTCTTCTCGAACCGGGAGATTTCCGACACCATCGAGAAGGGAGTGAATATTTGAGTTTTTTTACCAACTATTTACTATTATCTCACCTCACCAACTGTGGTTTGTAAGTCTGGTACCTAAGTAAATAATAGTACGTGAGTACCTAGTTCGTTAAACAATGGTTATGACGTTATCACCCCAGGGATCTACATACTCGCCCACTTCATGTAAATGATCAACTTTGGAACACATGGGGCTGCTATCTGTCTCTCCGATAAAGGGGGGGGGGAAGGGGGAAAAAATTTTTTTTTTTTTCAATTGGATATGGATGTGGCCAATAAAAATACCACATGCTCACATGTTCATACTCATACCTTGGTACACTCTCATTAGGACAGATTATCGGTAGAGAAATCAGGTAATATCTAATGAGGTAGGTTGGCCGGTTAATGAGTTACAATTCTTGTATCATGCACACAGTGTATCATATATGTACACAAGGATGAGAGAGGATGTGGATGAGCCCAGCAGTAATAATAGGTAGGTACCTTACCCAGCAATAAGAATTATATTATACACCAATTAAGTACTAAAGTAGCCCTGCCTGTACCTGCAGCTCGAGTCAGGTAGTGTTCGTAGAAATTTCCACTTTGGTCAGAACCTCCTTTTTTTTTTTTTTTTTTTTTTTTTTTAATTAATTAATTTTTTTATATTTTATTTCCTCTCTTGTTTTTCAGGGGGTGGAGGGGTTTTTCATCTCCCTTTTTCTTCCCCTGTATACTTTATATTTTAATATACGATACAAATTGCAATTGAATTGAAAATTGAATGAATTAGCTTTCTCTACTATTCCGCAAATTCAACGTTCGGCTAGAAACGTCCGGTAAGTACAGGACATACCAATTAAGGTAACTTGCGCTTGGCTGCCCACCCGGGCTACTACCTAGGTAGTAAGTATAGCCTTTAATATTATTAGACTTCCTTGAATTTTTAACAGCCACGGCTGTTCCCATGGCCATTCCCTCCACATTGCCGAGTCTGTGTTTGTCCTGGGCTCTGGCACGCCATTGGCACATGCATACATTTTCTGAATCGTTTACTATAGAAAGTCTATGAGAAAGGGTGTGGATGATAGAATGCCTGAGGGATAAGGGGAAGAAGAGTACGAGTATGAATACTAATTAGTATTAGTATTATTATTATTGTTGTTGCTGTTTCTATCAAGTTATAGTTTATGTCTGGAGACTGAGAGTAGGGCTGGGTAGGGTAGGTAGGTAGGTATATCGGTAACCATCTTTATTCTTTTAAATACACCAAATGCAAATTCAAGTTTTAGAGAAAAGATAAGAATAAAACAAGACTAAATTAAATTAAAAAAGTAAAAAAAAAAAAAGGTGAATGCCCCTGAGATCCTCCTCTTAGGTATATCGAATACAAACTTGAGGGGATCTATGGGAGTCTCATTCATTAAATATAAATGGTAGGTTTATCTAAAAGACTGTCTTTATGCCTTCCTTCAGATGCCTTAACTACGTGACTCAACTCTACTCCAGGAGAGTTTACTCCATCTTATAGTCTAGAGGAAGAAACTAGAAGTAGAAGTAGGAGACAGGAAGGAGGAGGCATATACGTAGTTCTCAAATAATCATGATAGTTAGGTATACAATTTCATCTATCTGTGTTTGGAGTCATAGCTTTCACTGCTAATTGACTTGCATACCTACCTTGCACATTTTATTTTCACACCTGTCTTTATTCTCCTACTTCCCTCAGGCGTTGAAAGCCTGGCTGTTTCATAGAGCTCTTTTGTTTACTTCAGCAAGATCAAGGCAAACTCAGTTGCCAACCCAAACAAGATAAATTGATAATATATCCACATGAATCCGTTGGGGCTTAACGCCCCCCCAATAGCATAACGGGGGCCTGGATGATGGGCAAATTCACGTTTATCTTCCAGTTTCTTGGTATTGGAGGAATATTGAACTTTCTATCGTAAGGTAGAAGCTAGAGAACCTTTCCTGTCGATGGCTGAGGAAGCTTTATTGGCAGTTCGTTTATACTTTCATGGAGAGAATATAAATCAGATATAAAGACAGCGAAAGAGGTGGAGGGATTGATTTGTTTGTTAGGATTATAATGAAAAAGAGGGAAAGGTCCTAGATAATAATTAGAACTGAAAGCCATTATCTACCCCTACAGGTCATTTCCAAATTGGCCTAGGTTCGATTGCGGATTCTGGTAATAGTAGATGAAGACGTACCCAGGTATTTAAACAACTAACTGATATAGTGTATATCTCTAGAGCCATGTCGATTTCAGCCTTGGAGGCACAGTCGAAACCACTTCCAAGTTTAGCCGTGAGGCGAAGGACCTCAGAATCAGGGTTCCATTTGATGGCTGCGTTGCAGTACGCGCGGATAGCGTCTCATCAACCAAGGTGAAGTTTGGCCAACCTACCGTAAAGGGGGGCGAACATGGCTTAGGTTTACCTACCAGCGAAGGTGTTGGCGGTAAACCTCACCCATGTCTGCCACAAGGAAGGCACCTTCTTCTCCAGGGGCGTAGGTTTCAGTACCGACTTTCGCTGCACATCTCTTCAGAACAACCAGGGCCAAGTCTTTGGCAGCCAACCGGATTGCAACAGAGTAAGAAAATATAGCCCAAGTTTGTACAGGTATTATATCTCCCCTCAAGGCTGGGATTGGACAGGAGGAGGAAGGGTCGGTGGGTCTCGGTATATCTTGATATGATCAAGTTGTAGATCTAGTATAGAGACGGACGCGGACTAGATAGAAAGTTGTAAGCGCGGAGATGTCAAAAACGGCGTAAACGCCTGGCTTTAATTTGTTTCATTGCATGCAAGTGACACTGATATCTAACCATCTACTGCTTGGTGGGTGCGCCTTATCAGATATAGAAGAGTGTGGTTATATGAGAGACGCAGGCGGGATTGGGGGTAATGTGTCAAGGTAGGGAGTTCCATTATTTCCTCATTGAGCTAATGTTGAGGACACATTCTTGAACGAGGCCATTGAAACATCCAGGTATTACCTATAGGCTCCCCATGAGAATAGCAGGCTATGGCTATCTGAGGACCTGAAAGATAAAATACTGAGACATGGGAATTCATATTTCGATTGTATTCTGGGCTGTTAGTATATTGTTAGAATCTAGTAGAGGTCTATTTCCCACGGTATGCTGAATATTATGCAGATTAGTTTATGATTTATATGCCATTAAGCTTGTGACAGCCTGTAAGAAAAAAAAATATTAAAATTTTTTTTGGCAAGATTCCCCAAAAATATTTATAGCCCTCAAGGCCAAAAAAAAAAAAGAAGAGAAAAAGAAAGAAACATTCTCTGTACAGAGTATCCTTCCACCCTAGAAGGAAGAAAGATAAATCACTGATAAAGTAAAGGAGGACCTGAGACTTTCAGGTGTTGTCAGTCGACACGAAATGGACCAATACCCAAGTTAGGAATGATAGGTATATTGACGCTGAAGGCCAAACTTGCCCCAGAAAAAACAAAATCAGAGAAAAAAGCAATAGAGATACCTAGGTAGTTAAACGGTCAAAGTACCCTAAAACCAGAGTAATGATGGTAGTACCTAGTATATTGGGTATATATATGCCTTCGCTAAAAAAAAAAAATTACTCCGAACTGTGAACAACCCAAAGGACTAGAATTTTAGGACATCAGTCATATTACCCGGAATCCCAAGGTTTAGCATTGCTTGACGGGTCGCTTGAACGTTGCCCGTACGCCGAACGGCGCCTGGTAGATTCCCATTCCCGCCCCCCGAGGCTGCTGGACGACCACGCTGCGGCGTGCTCGTGGGTTGGAACCAGACCACTGCCGGGACGGGGGACTGGCCTTGGTAGAGCCGATAGCGCAGATTGTATATATCACGAAGTTGGATGATAGTGTCAGGATAAACATGCCGGAGCTGTTTTAGGATCTGACTGGGAGGCATCTGGATATCTAGGAGAGCTTTGATATACTGCGTTTTCTGGTTGAGCTCTTCTCGTCGGATCGAAGGGTGCGAGCTTGGTAATGAAGGGCCGTGGTTATGTGCCCCGTTGCGCACCTTGACATGCCACAGTCGATCGCTCTTATGGAAGCTAACCAAGATGCTAAAGGGACACCCTTTCCGTCGAGAAGTCGTTCGTTGACGTTGTTGGGCCGTCGAGCGGTACTCGTGGCCCTGATCACAGGTTAGGTATATGGCCTCCACCGCCCCATCACGGCCCTTGTTGGTCCGCTTGATGATCACTGCATATTGATTAATTTGTGCAAAAGACTTGATAGCCTGTACGGCTTCAGCGTCCGTACGATATTGGGTTTCTGGAGGGGGAGGTAGAATCTGATGGCTTGGATCTGGTGGTTCGACGTCTAACTCTAATGATTCAAAGGACTGATCAGGCACATGTTCCATCTCCGGAGGAAGAGTGGATCGAGAGAGAGAAAGAGAGGGAGAAGGAGGGATTTGGACAATTTGGGGGAGTTAAGAGAAACTTTGGCAATTATAGCACCATCGAACTCCAACGGATGAAGCTTTTTTACACAATCAAGCGTCCTGATTCTTGTTTAGACATGATGAATTCCTACACATTTGAGGAAGCCTTCTTTGGTCGGGCGAAACTCAGGAGGACCCTTGTTCTGCCGATAAATTATCTCTTTGGGCAGGCGTAAAAGGAGGCGGTGTGAATACAAATCCCGCTTCAATTCTCTGTCCAAAATTATCGACTCGATTTAACTGGAACTTGTTTCCTCTTGCCTAATGAGATATTCTTTTTTGAGGTGATGGACGGAATTTCTGCATTGGCCTGAAGTGTTTCTCTAAAACTATTCGAAGAAAGTCCGTGCCTGCTGACGGAGTTCAAGGATCGACACACCAGATAGATCCTTTCAGCCTTTGGAGGGGCAGGGAATCCACTTCCATGATTCATTCAATAGTATCTGTCCTTTCATAGAAACCGCTCAGTCTCATAACAGGGGCAATTATACATAGACCATGCTACCTCGAGAGGTACTAGCCCCCACGGTAACCACCAGACAATGCGTGGCGTCTGTCCTTGGCCCTGCATCCACTCGGACGACTAGGGCGTGATCCATGACACATGATGATGCATGACATGGGTAGCAGTTATTGGTGTCTCCTTAGCTATGTTTCTATTCTCTCAGCCCCGTGCCCTCTCTGCTTGAGGTGAAAAGTAGGGTGGCTTTATCAAATAAAGAGAAAAATGGCAGTTTGATAAGGCTCAATATATTATCACGTTGTAGCTACCAAGCCCCGTACCTTCGTTTCTAACCGGCTAATTTTCGCCCTCCTCCTCCTTAATTACCCCTCTCCCCGACACTATGGTTGCGCTCTTTCCTTCTGGCTTCGGATAATCCCTAAATCAGACTGGCCATGACGTCAAAGTAGAAAACCTCCAAGATGCCGTTTTGTGGCGACAGGGATCTCGACAACCTTCAACCACAACCACAGACATGCCTTCCCTGGTCGGTATCATGATGCCCACTTTTTAATTATTTTCGAGTAGCGCTGGAACCTCTCCACCCCTCCGTCATCTGTCCCCCTTCCCCCCTTCCCCTCTTTACCTTGCATCTCTTTGGGTGAGAGCATCAGGAACTCGTGCCCACCGAGGGCCATCCGCCCTGTCTAGGCACAATAACAACGGCCAGCAAAGTGGAGCAGTACCGTAGAACCCACCCCTACCGGCCGTCACGGCAGTGCCGCGGGGGATCGATCTCTCATTCTACCAAGCAGGGAACAGGACATTAAGCTGAGGTTGAACTGGGAATTCTTTTCTCACGCTGGCAGGCCAGGATCAGATGGGTGAAGCTTCACAGGTTCAGATCTTGTTCAAGATAGAGCTGATTATTGTCTACGATCCGTAGCAGCACCAGCAGTGTACCTAGTTTAGATCTGTTCCCAGTCCTGCTGAGAACTCATTTTGGAGCCCCGTGCGGTATTATTCAGCCCCGACTGGATGTGCCTAGGTCTGTAGTATGGAGCTTCCCGGACATCTTTTACTTTCTTTTCTTTTTGCGTGGGTCAGCCAAAGATGCCTTGTTTCGCATAATTTAATTTTAGTTTAAATAATAGTAATAATAATAATATCGATTACTATTGATCGATTCCTCGTGCCCGTGCAGAGGTACATACGTAGGTATCATACTGGACCAAACCCAATGCTCCAATGGTTTACATCCTTGACTCGTCCATTGCCTCCCCTCCACTCTCCACTTTTACTGTCTGCCTCTAGTCTATAAGAACCCCTTGATAGTTCCTGCTTCTCTAGGTTTTGTAGTGTTACAGAAGGGGATAATTATTTTAATAAAAAAAAAGTCCACCTCTGGAAAGGAATAAAGATCTCCTCGTCTTGCCCTTGTCTAAACAGGCCGGACAAGGCCGTCATACTTTTGAGTATTATTTACTTCCAACCCGTTCTTCACTTTCAATAAATAAACTTGTTCCCCCACCTTCATCCTCTCGGAGGGTCATTCCGGACTGCTCTTGCGACAGTATCCGTGATTTCCGGTCCTGAGTAGTGAGAGAAGACAGAAACAATCAACATCCTGTCGGAAGACAGTGGAATAAACATTTGAGCCCTTGGTAGGGAAAAAATAGAGTCCACACTTTCTCAACTTCAATCCTACAATTCTATCGATTGAGATATCCTTGTGAAAAAATCTCACCGCTACAATGTTCCAAAAACCTGTTTTTGTTGCCACCCATCCTAGGGCTTGCTCTACAGCCTTCGAGCGGGTGAGGCTCTCTCACGTCAGGAACTTCTCTGTTCGTTGCTGATCAGCTCTAGGTGTTTATGACCCACCGTGATACCATCCAGTGTATTCATGAACCATTCGGGGATGCGTTTTACTTTGGACCCGAGCGATTGTCGGATCGATATGAAGATGATGCGCAAGCTCGCTTGCACAGTGGATTTAGCCAGTCCACCTACCTGACCATCTTAGAAAGAATTGAGCGCGAAGCTTTAGAGGTCTGACCATTATTTTATATACTATCGCTTCCCCCACCTCCACACCCCCTTTTTTTTATCATTGTTCCATCCCCGTTGAGGCTCCCCTCACGCTCGTTATGGCAATGGTAGATGTATTGTGCATAACAACCTGGGCCCCCTTTCCATGATCTCTTCTTCCCGGGCACTATCCATCCGTTTCGAGTTACTTACGAGAGCAGGGAAAGAGAATCTTCATCAAGGACATCCTCCACTATCTCCTGCCCCCCAACGGAAAGCCCGCCAGCATTGCACCATCCTTGAATAGAATCAAGCGCGGCGTAGGAACAGACGCCGCGAGCAGCATAGAGACTGGGGCCGTTGGTTTGAACGGTGCTACTAACGGCCAGCCCACAGAGGTCGTGGAAGACAGCCCCATTGGCGCTGTGACACCAAAGAAGTCCGCGACCAAAGCACCGTACCCGTATGACACGGAAAGCGAACCGGGAAATCCTACTGTGGCACCTCGAGAGGTGCTCTCGCGCTTCCACTTCGCCTTTCTCATTCGGGACCCGCATTACAGCGTGCCTTCGTACTATCGCTGTACAATTCCACCTCTAGACAAGGTCACAGGCTTCTACTATTATGATCCCGCGGAAGCTGGTTATGATGAGTTGCGTCGATTCTTTGACTACCTCCGGAGTGAGAATATGATCGGACCACACATTGCAACCCGGGAACAAGATGCAGACGAGCTTGTCGATAACAAGCCTAGGCCCGTGGCCACGCCCAATGCTGATCTAGGGGTTGAGATCTGTGTAGTTGATGCTGATGATATGTTGGATAACCCGGCCCCTATGATCGAGGCATTTTGCCGCAGTGTGGGCATAGACTACACCCCCGATATGCTAAATTGGGATAATGAGGAAGACTCTCAGTATGCACAGGAGGTTTTTCAAAAATGGGTGGGATTCCACAATGATGCTATCGATTCTAAGGGCCTAACAGCCAGGAAGCACGTATGTTTATTCTTACCTAATTTCAATTCCCATTCCCCCCTCTCCCCCCCCTCTTTTTCAGCCTCTTTTTTCCTCTGGTTTAGCTGGATAGTAGGCCATTTAAATATAATGTAATTACGTGATGTGGGCTAACTCAAAACAAACAGCCCCGCACACCAAAATCAGAGGAAGCTTTCGATGCCGAATGGCGTGAAAAGTATGGTGTTGAAGGCGCCGCTCTGATTCGTCAAGCAGTGGACGCAAACATGGCCGACTATCTATACCTAAAGCAATTCGCCATGAAAGTGTAGCATCAAGATCAAGTCATGGGATGGAGGTCTGTTTAGGCCGTGGGGTAAATAACGGATATGAAATTGATAATAGTTGTACCTCATAGGAGAGGGAAGTCTTATTCCCCACGCCTTGTTTGTTTAAAGTTCTAATCCCTGCTCCGTTCGATGACGAAATATGTGCTGAAATTGCGCAATTCTTTGAGCTGTCTCTGTTTGCCTCGTTCTATGAATATTTTTTTTCTTCCTTCGTTTCGGCGATCTTGCTGCCTTGTTAGCTAGAGTATAGGGAGATTGTATCAATTGGAAGGATTAAATTATATCAGGTCACACTATCCCTGTTGCAAGTAAAAGTTGCTAAAAATGATCATATTTATTGGGTGCGTTTGTTTGCACAAACTCTACTAACCGAGGTATACATCAGCTGGTTAAGAGGCAAGGAACAAGACAGAAAAAGAAAATGGATTGATATAACGTTCCACTTCGTCCCATCGTACATACGAGCAGATAAAAAAGGAAAATTGGTATCCAATCCAGCCCGCCAAATCATAAGTTCCTGATTATAAGCTTAATAGAGTATGCTTACAATATCATCCATTTACGTATCCTTCATGTTCTGTTCCTAAAGAAAAAGAAAGGAATTAGAGAGAATAAGAGCCTGAACCAAAGAACTTGCGACCGTGGAAAAAGAAAAAGAAAGATGGAAATGATCGACCTACCAAAAAAAGAGAAAAGAAAAAAGACACCTCATATTCTTCTCATACGGCGCTATATCCGCCCCGGGATCCTGTCCCTTGGAGGGTATTGACCACCCGCCGTAACCAGTCCTGGAAGATATAAGGAATATCACGAATAGTATCACCATGGGGGAGAAGATCCCAACCGCGGGCTCCATAGCGGTTATAGTTGAGCCAAGAGCCAAAGATAAGGTATGCAGCGGCACAAAGGAAAAATCTACATGGCATGTCACGAGTTAGCAGTCACGTATTTGAGGTAAAGGGCGCATATGAGAGAGAGAGAAACTGCGGCAGAAAAGGGCTTACATGATAATCAACCAGGTAAAGAAGCCCCAATGATTCGAAGATTGTGCATCCTGGTCTCTGCGATAATTATCACAAGCATAGCGCGTCTTCCAGCTCAGACTCAAGACATACGATTTGTCGTCCGCCGGACCAAAGCTCTTATATTGAAGGCTGCGCGAAGGATCATCCCCATTATTCTCATCTCCATTGTTTTCATCTCCACTGTTTTCATCCCCTTTGTTCTCATCGTCTTCTTCCTCTCGGATGTGAATTGATACTGCTTTTTCCTCGGCATCGGCGAGACCCTCAAGTCCCGACCGGTCGGGATCACACTGGAACTCAATGACCGCACGCGCGTCCTTCTTTTTCCCTGAATCGTCACGGTATTCCCCACCCGCTAGTTTTATTTGGAGTCCTTCAGTATCGGGGTCGATTTGTTTCAGTCTCTTAATCTCTGGGTCTTTCGCGCCGTGGCCTAAGGGATCGAATCCGGCGATAGGGAAGGCAACGACTTCCTCATGGCTTTCATTGGTGATATTATACTGAAAACCGCAGACTAGTAGCAAAAACAACAAGTTAGATGGTCTATTTTCTCACGCCCGATTTCATCCGTCATCGAGCGGTCCTATGTTTTGACAAACGTACTGTTCTTCGACGTGCCGCATTTCAGCCCTCCTCGTATCGAGGATCCGCCCAAGATATTACAGATATTTAACACATAAGTCGTATTGAGCACGTAGCCATCTTTGTGATCTGCATGGTAGAGTGTATGGACGCCCCCTAGATGTCTGAGGTCATACTTGAAGCCATCGACGCGGATGTCCTTGCAATCGAAGTTGATGGCACCGGCCAGGATGGGGAGGAGAGCGGAGGAGAGGATGCCGGAGGATATTCGCATGTTTCTATGGTGAGGTTGTAACCCAGGTGAGGTGAGAGGGGGAAAGAGGGAAAGAGGAAGGAAATGGCGTGAATAGAGAGAAAGAGAGGGGAGGGATTGATGAGCTAGGTATTAGATAAAGTAGTTAGTTATTCCAGGAACTGCGCTGGAGGTCTTGGCTAGCCAAGTGAGCGATGACGCTGTTGGCTGTGGTTGTCAGGCGGTGATCGACGGAGCCCAGCCCGAAGCAGCAGCTGGACACAGCGGATGATCTCAAAGCCTTTCAGTTGACCGCGAAGAAACGGTTTCGAAAAATCGGGTGGAAAAGAAAGATACGATGAGATAGATAGAAAGGGGACGAGTTGAAGGGTTTCCTCAGAGGTAGTTGCACCTGGGAAGTGATTCATTTAGATCCCCCCTTCCTTGCTGCAACGAAGGAGGCCGCCTAGCTGTCTTATCAAACAAATCATAAGAGGCAACAGGTAGTCTGACCGACCATCCGGCTTTCTTTTTATTCTTTTTTATTCTGCCTATTTCAGGCTGCACTACTCGGCAGTTGAAATAATAATATCAAAGCTGGTTCATTTCCAGACAAGCACTTTAAGGGAATCGCGCCGAAAGATACCATCTGATTTCAATCGACAATACAATTCCATTACGTGTGCTGTGCTCAGCATTCTCTTCTGAGTCTACGATTATGAACGGGGCTACAAACAATGTAATATATATTTATTCAGGAAAAAATGCCACTAGCTACTTTCTTCTAACAGAAGCTGCAGGCATATTAGGTATGGAGATAGGATATATAATAGATGCCTGAAATCATTATCATGAAAATTCCCAGCTGTTTTCATCCCGAACGGGATATGACTACTAAGAGAACCGAATATCCTGCCCTATCGGACATCCCCTTAGAGAAGCCCTAGTCAAGTTATTGATTAGTTTACAGTCTATAGCAAAGGTAAATTACTAGACCTAGTATAAAAGGCACCTTACCGCATTCGCAGTATTTCTGTTCCTAGCTGGGGCCAGCTTGGGCTGGTTTAATGGTACTGGATCTACGGAAGGTCTAGGGGAATACCTTGACAAAAAGATTTGTCTTTTCTGCTTGTACGGAAGCCTTTGGATAGGTGTGGAGGAAGACGATTTTGAAAATGAATTTACTTTAGTTGCCTTTGGTCCCGCGCAGTGCATTACACTGACCCCTCAACTTGGCAAAGATTCGCCGAATATTGGCTTATTTTACACGGATGATGGATTTCATAATGCGTATCAATCAGCGTACTTTCTCTGTAGTGAATGATCAAGGAACGGTAATGGCCGAGTTGACTTTTTCATTCCGTAGAAGCAGTGGGCATCGAGTTGCTTCGGGATTATGATCACATTGATGGACATATCTCCCGATTACATCCGGGAGAAGAAGTTTGTAGATTGGATGATTATCAACTGTGCCTCCTCTCCCCCAACATGTGGTATATTTCTACCTTACATAGCTATAGTTCCTATCCTACTCACCCTGCTAACATTCAACAGCATATTACGAGCGAAACCGTTTTACGCAGCTCTTGGATTTGCAGAATTTCCTCTATCCCTAGAGCTTAGGCATACTGGTGAAGCTTCAGCCTCATTCTGGGAAAACGCAGACTTACAAATACCAGAATCTGAGGTTTTTCCCATCCTGACGTTCCTTAACTCTGAGTTGTGGTTATCAGCGGAGTGATTTTTGGTTGTTCTAAGAAGGTAGACTGCATGCTTTCATTTGAGAAGACATCAAGGATTAGCAGTCATTACAACATCGTGCTGAAAATCGGACTAATTCTAAATATCCTTTACCTCTATTTTCTTAGCTTTCATTTGGCTTTTTCGAGGTATAGACTCTGATTTTAAGGCTCTTTTCCTGCCCACAACTGCATCCCTTCCATCATCAATTGACCATTGATTTCCAACAACGAAAGTCATTTTTACTATACAGAAGCATTTATTATACAATATGTCTCCTATACAACCTCCATTACCCCTATAAAAATCTTCATGATTGAAGTTATATAACGTACTATTATTATTTTATATGAAATTTAGATGTGACCGGCTTCGTTGGGAATTATGTTAATGTATATATACATCTTGAGTATATCATAGTATTATTCTCCGCATCAAAGCAAATACAACCTTGAAAAAGATTACTGTGAGGCAGTAATGCGCAGCAGCGCGGAAAGGCCACGCTTCTAGAATCAAAAGCCACGCACAACCGTCGTCGGTCTTCCCCGTCGCATCATGACACCCTTGACCTTCATCTCCAGGACTAGCTTTTATCTTCAGAGATGCGATTGGACACCCATGGTTCTCCTACTAGTTTTCAGCCTACGGTTATGTCATGACATCGGATTGTATAAGGATTTCACCGAACCCGGCTCCGCTAAAACCTTAATCGGGTTTATCACCCAATAACTATATAATGAAGCAAATCGCCGCGATGAGAAGTGAGAAACATCTATATCCCTATCAGCCTCTGAAGATTAAATTAAAGAAAAAATAACACTATAACGCATATTTGAAACACTTTTCTCTCCAACCGAATCCTAATTGAATAACAAGTCATCATGGTTGAAGAAAAGCAACGTGACTCCACCGAGATGGGCCGTGACATGTGGGTGCGCTCTGAACAGCCTCACCGTGTAGGTTTTTTATTTCATTTCATTTTATTTTGTTTTGATGATGATGATGATGATGATGATTCCCTTGAAATTCTGTATTTAAGCAAACCCGACGATACTGATTGACGATACTAGCATCCAACCGCTGGACGGGGCCTCTTCGCTGGTCTCCAAGATGTCAAACACTACGATGTGAATGACGGATGGGCAAAGCGCAAGGCGGACACATCTCAGGGAGGTTTGTTCTCATTTATCTGGAACCGGTAAGCTAGGCCGTGGATAAATATGTTAGCCTTTCAGGTCTGTGTCGAAAATACTGACTGGAAAATTCGAACAGTATGTCTGGAGGAGCCTACCGGAGTCCCGAACATCATGACCATTGATTGATTGATTGATCGATCAATAGCAAGCTCATGTTTTTCTTTCCCTCCGTTGTATATGGTATATGATTTTACGAGTATATAATAACGAGAATGTTATAAATTTTTTAGACATTTTTCTGACTATTCTATTTATCTCCGAAGATTCCGATGATGTCAGTGGAATACTCATGTTTTTAGAAAAATATATGCAGTCATAGTTGGTAGGTACCTAGTTAAGTACCAGTCCAATTAGATGTAAAATAATGCACCGCACGGACCACATCCCTGTAAAATCATACAGTGTTAATTACAACACTCCGCCCTCAACTTCACACACGCCTTTTTTTCCCCCAATTATCCATTATTTTTGTTGATCTCCTGTCGTCAGACAAACAAGAGATAGAAACACAAAAGAAAAAAAAAAGAATAAAAAAAGGGAACCCGCATCCATCGACCATCATCTCTCTCCTCCATCCCTCCCTCCCTCCTTCCTTCCCTTCTCTTTCCCTTCCCCTCTTTCCCTCCCACCCAATCCAAAATGATCCAACATCGCATGGTAAAGTTCTTCCTTCCCCGCCTACCCCCCAATTCTCCTCTCCCCTCAACCCATACCACCACCACCTTAGATACCATACCATCTTGAAATCTGATTACCGATCACCTACCCATCTAACCATCTTTCTCTTATATATTCATCTCTCCAGCTCTCCAAAGAAGATGAAGCCACAGTCAACACAGACGATACCGAAGTGCGTCGTGAGGACCAAGAAAAGATTAATCGATTCAGTCGACTCCATCAACGAGAGTCTGTCTTAGAGGAGCAACTGAAAGCTAAACGGGTAAGTTTCAACCACCTCCCTCTAAATACATACATAAAATGTATATACATATATAAATGTCAACTAATCCCAACCCCTAATCCCATATCTATATATAATAGAAAGACAAGGAAGATCTAGAAGAGATCTCAACAGAATTGGAATTAGCAGATGAGGATGAATTAGTCCCGTGAGTTCCCACCTCGCTTCCTTTACGAGCGGCAGAGAGAGAGAGAGAGAGAGAGCGAACTGAGGGTTACAGTACTAACTAGAATAGGTATAAAATTGGTGATTCGTTCTTCCAACTACCCCTAGAAGAAGCCCAGGCTCTGCTGTCGACCTCTACCGAACAGATTGATTCGGAAGTCGCAAAGCTAGAGGATAACCTCAGCGATCTGCGCGATGAGTTGCAACAATTGAAAGTCGCTTTGTATGCCCGTTTCGGCCGCAGTATCAACCTTGAGACTTAAATCTAGCTTATCCTTTCAGTATTCCTTCTCAGATGCATATGAGAGAGAAAAAAAGAAAAGGCAAATAATAGATATATTTCTATCATTACTGGTTCTTGGACAATCCAGATCTATATTATAGACATAATAATCATGAGATGATATAAAATAAATCACAAAGGAAAATTGTCTGAACGCTGCTATATAATATGCAATGCTATATACATATCTGATCTTGACCTCATGCTGTGAACCTGCCACACAGGAGGAGGAATGATGTACAAAACCTTGACCAATACCGCAGTTAGAAAACCAGTGACCGAATCATAACCCGTTATGTCTGTTCATTTCACATGTTTCGATGAGACGTCCCAGCGCCTGAGGCACATTTAGTCCACAAGAGGGAATAAAGTATAGAAGGTGGAGCATAATAGGTAGGTACTATCCTCGTCCTTCACTCCCACTCTAACTAGATAACTTGTCAAATAGGAGCCAAGCCAGCCCAAGTCATAGAGAATCTTCAATGAGGTGCTCTCGTATAGATACATTTGGCCGGGTCATTGGTAGGATGCCTTTGTTAATTATATAATACTCGCGATCGTCATGCGTGAATGAGAGGAGTTCGAGCGAATAGCGACCGTGTCCGAGCTCCCAGCACCAGTTTCAGTACTCGAATACGATGTGTCTGTCAGCTGCCTCGTATGCTGGGCTTCTCTCTGCTGTTGTTGCTCTTTCTCATTTAGGAGATACTGAACGTTTCGTTCAACCCATTCCCATCCTTCCCATCTATCCGCCGAGTCTTCAGTCGACCCATCGTCTTTAGTGCCCGAAGGTGCAAAACAAGCTGGGCTGCCTAACCTAGAGGAAAGGCCCTCCAGTTGAGAGCTCGTCTCACTGCCCTCCCACACCCAACTGCCATCGCTGGTTCCTTGCATATCCCCGGAAGCATATGCTAGCATTTCTTCGTCCCTTTCAAGGTTTACCAGTGTATTATGGCGCAATCGGTCTAGGAGGCATTTCACAAAAAAGGCAATGTATCGCCCACAGGCGACATTAGCCGCACGCGAGTTTCCAATGATGGCACTGGCTTTGATGCAGACGAGGGCAGTAGTATATTCCTGGCGGAAAAGAAGCAATATGATGCAGCGCCACAGGTGCGTGCACAATATGCCGCCCCCAGATGCTGCAAATATTGAACGCCAATCTTCATCGTCTAGGGTAGAATCAGGTTGCATACAGCGTGAGAGTAAACGTGCAGTATCTTGGCAAATTGAAACTGAGAAGTCCAATGCTGAAGATCGAATTTCGACGGGGCAATAGGGGGATATATTATGGCGATGAAGGATGAGGCGGGCATTTTGAAGGTAGAGAATTGGCGCTAACGAGCGAGGGTCGAGATGCTGGTTAGACCTAGGGTGATATTGATCGGGAAACGTTGCTAAACAAGCAGTAAAATGACGGTCAAATGTCTCGAGAGTTTGAGGACTAATTGTTGTACATCTCAAAGTTCTTGTCAACTGACCGATAGAACGGACCACATGGATTGTAGCTAATAATGAAGTAGTTTGCTGAGTTTCAGGCACGCATCCGCCTTCTGAAATAAATTGGTCATCAACAGGGCAAGGAAGACCAATATCGCAATCATGATCGCTGATGAGGACAGGCTTCCCCATTTCCAAAGCAAGGAGTCTAAGACCAGTAAGTCAAACAGAGCCGTAGATTATAAGGATTCCACAACAAACCTATCCCAAGTGTACATTCCCCACCACACCCGTTTTCGCATCTCACCCTCAAGGGCAGGCCAAGGCCCAGATTCAAGGTGCAATCCAATCTCCTGGGCTACTCTTATAGCAGAACCATTCCACACCCAACTGGCTGACTTAGAGTTGACTTCATAGAGAAAAATACTGACCAACAAGGCGGCCCGCGCCTGGTCTAAGGTGAAGCTATCTTGCCAGATATCAATCACCCCGCAAGATATTCTTATAAATTCTTTGCCCTTCTCTTCGCGATCCGAGTCTAAGGTGTGCAGAGTGCCACAAGCAAATACGCCAAATAGAACCGCAACCCACTCTCGAGGCGCCCCTAAGACTGATCCTGCCCGGTAGACTTGCTCATATTCCTTCAAAAAACTCGGCCAATGAATGACTGGTAATGTGGAGTGTATGTGGGTATAATATTGAGTGAGAAGGTGGTCGATAACTTCCTTTGCAGGAAGAGGTGGGGGGTCGGTTGTTAAAATCGATTTAGGTCCAAGCTGGCGAAACGGTGTTGGAGCTTTCCAGATTCCCCTTCCATAGTTCCGCAAATTTGTCCGAACATCGTTAAAGTCTTGTGAAATAGGAGCCTTCGGCCGGCGGGATGGTCGATATGCAATGTCAGGCAGCTTTAACTGAGGCTGCCCTGCTCCATCCAAATCAAGATCCATCAAGTTGTCCGACCTCAGCATTCCCGATCGCAATTGTTGTAGTTGCTGTTTGGCGGACATGAGCTGCTTTTCCAGATCCTGAACCTGTCTAAAATCCAATTAGAATATAAATCCCCCACAAAAAGACGGCCACAGCACGAACTTGATGGAAGACATGCGTCTATTGGTCTCCTTGGTAAATTGACAGCGAACCTTGCGGTTGGTGCATTCCGTACAGCTGGAAGATTCGGAGGCATCACACTAGAGAGGAGGTTAAACTTGTCAAACACATAGAGTAGTAATGGTAATAATAATAATAATGATAATGATAATACTAAAGTATATATATAATTTTTTTTTTTTTTTTTTTTTTTTTTTTTTTTTTTTTTTTTTAATAAAAATTTTTTTTTTATGATGGTAAATTTTGGAAAATATTAAGTCAGTATCGGCTCCCCCGAGCTGTTTGGTGCCAAAAACCGTATCAGGGGCTGAATAAGATGAGTGGCAAAAATTGTGTGTGGTCTATATTGACATTTACGACAGT